>JADDOH010015627.1:0-68461 GCA_016648135.1 Agrypnia vestita
CCTTGGAAGTATCCTAGCGGAAGACCTCGACCCAGGAACCGAAGTCAAATGCAGAATTGAAGCATCGCGAGCTGCTTTTAACAAAATGAGACAGATATTCTGCGATGACAATCTTAACCTGAAACTTCGACAGCGACTGGTCAAATGTTATATATGGTCAGTCCTGCTGTACGGAGTGGAATCGTGGACCCTCAAAGTGAGTAGCATGAACCGGCTGGAGGCGTTCGAAATGTGGATACATCGGAGAATGCTCCGGATACCCTGGACGGATATGGTCAGCAACACAAGAGTTCTTCAAAGAGCTAGAGTGAATAGAGAGTTGCTCACAAATATCAAAATCCGAAAGGTATCGTATTTGGGTCATGTGCTCAGAGGAGAAAAATATGAATTGCTCCACCTGATTCTTATGGGCAAGATAGAGGGTCGTAGAGGTGTTGGAAGAAGACAAATTTCCTGGCTCCGCAATATACGCGACTGGACGGGCATAAGAAGTGTTGGAGAGCTGTTTCGTGCTGCCCAGGACAGGGACGCTTTCTCTCGGGTGATAGTCAACGTTGGGGGGACCTGACATGACACCAAAAGAAGAAGAATGAAATGTTGAAAAAATGCAATCTTTGATGTCGCATACCTCCATAACTATTGATATTAGGTCATGATAGCTTAAACATTTACGACTCAAAGCAGGAATATAGTCCTGCGAGATTATTAATGTTTTCCAAATAACCCTGTACATACGGGTTAAAAATTAAAAAATGTTTTAATCGCAGTCACCGAGGATTACTAATTTAATATGTTCTGAATTCTAGATTTTATGTGTCTTTCTCTTCCAAAATCATGTTTCCTATAAATTTATAGTCTATGTTTCCTATAAAATCTGGAATTCAATACATTATAAGTTATCAATCCTCGATGACTGCATTAAAATGTTTTTGGATATTGCTGCCTTTGCTTTTATACCCCACGAACGGTTTTGCATAATAATAACTATTACTTCTAAATGGTTTCTGCTTTATAAAAACTTATACTTTAATTTGACTTTTAAATACTCCTCCCACAAGCACTAGCTATCGACCCATATTATGGGGAGTATAATATCATATTAAAATGTAATACATCTGCTGTATAAATAAAAAGAAATAAATATATAAATACTATTTTTGTTTTAAACGCAGTTACATTAATTATATAACATTATTTTTTATTTTTTTTGTTCTGGTACTCAATATATTTTTCTCCAACTAGTGAAGAGATAATTATTTTTATGTTTTATTGGTGTTAGATGAAATCAACTTTTGAAAATTGTGTCAATAAAAATAAAACCCGAGGATAGTAATAATATAAGTAGTTTGTTTTTTATAAATTTTGTGTTGCGCTATTTCGTAATTTGGGGGAACCCACTGAATGAACTTGTTAAAAATTACCTATTCGCTCTGCTCCTCGATACGATATTAATTTCGTCACATTAAAAAAATATTGCAAAGGTAACATTTCCAATTTCCTTCAGAACAAAGCACCCCCCCCCCTAATGAATCACGCCACCTTGTTTCACAGGAACCCAGAGCAGGCGGGCCACAGATGCGGGGAGATCGGAATGAGCGTATTATACACGACCGAGGTTGTGAGCGTCCCCGGAGTCTAGATTAGGGCAGAGGAAAACTTTGCCAAGGCACCGTTACACAATTAGAGGCGCGTCATCCGTCCTAGGCTAAGGATGACTGCGCGGTGCTCGCTGCCATCCCTGCTGTTTCCGGGCGTGCACTGCTTTGAAAGCTCTTGTTTGTTTAAAACTGTACTGACCACGTGGCCAGTTATGCCCCCGATTCACACATTGTGTAATATGTTGGTGTGAGCGAGAGGTTGAATCGCCCTGTTATTAACTCACGCAAATTACGTACTATAGAGAACTCCCATATGGAACGACCCCCTGCGCATTTCGGATACAGTGAAATGTGTGAGAATAGTAAGGTGAGCGTGTGGTGACGGCGGGCTCTTTTCCTATCAAAGCCGTTTTTTTTACTTTTTTTCGCACAAGTATAAACTAACTAACTAACTAACCATCACGCCGTTTCCCCGCAGGGGTAGGCAGAGAGGATTGAACGCCACACTCTTCTATCCTGGCACACCACTTTTGCTTCGGCCACATTCATACATCTTCTCATACACGTTCTACGGTTGTTGCGGCTTTTAACAGGGCCATCCTCAAATACTTGTAGTACCTGATCGTGCCAGGTCTTTCGCGGACGCCCTCTATTCCTGTTGCCTTCAACATTCGCCTCATATATTTTCTTAACCATCCTTTCCTCATTCATACGTTCCACGTGACCAAACCATCTCACAAGTATAAACGATAATCACAATTAAAAAAAAAACACAACAGAAAAGTCATTTTGCGCTTGAAATTTTCTTTACATTTATTTTCTTCTTCTTCTTTCGTTCTACGCTCATTCACGTGAAATTTTGTTTTTTGCGCGTATTTTTGTGAGGTTTTCGATTTTCTTCTTGCTTTGTTATATATATAAAAAAAAATCTTTTTTTTTCCTCCTTCATTTTCTAGCAGTTTTATTCTGAACGCTAGCAGCGGGTGACCCAGTTTGGAACACGGGTGCCTGTCACGAACACGCCAAAGAGCGTAGTCTTAATAACTTGTTAAAGTGGCGTATTGTCTTCATGGTTCGTTGTGAATATTCATTAAATCATAGTACCTGGCTTGCCCCCGCGGGCCAGTAACGAGGAGACGCCTCAGTAAATTTCACCGTTTGTACGGTGCATTAGACCCGCCCAGGAGTGAAATGTCGAAGAAATTATGCATTTGCGATCCGGTCCAATCCACCGACTTAAATTGATTCTCTCTCTCTATCTGATATAAATTTGCATGTTAAACCCCGTATAAGAAACCCGGAGTTCTTCAGAATAAGTCAGCACACTAATAATGTCGGTTACTTTTCTCCCATTACAAGGTTGTGTCGCACATATAATTTGTATTGTGCTGACCCTAACATTGATGTTGATATTCTTGCAGACACCTTATCTTCGTTCAAAAACTCACTCATACACAACATCCATTTTCTAAACGATGACATGAACCTACAGATCCATTAAATCAATCATTCATTAAATACTAATCGCACTACACTCAAACACAAAATATATAATATACATAAATGTACATGTAAAATATAATTAATTGCAAAAATACATGTTACTAGAGCGTGCCGAAGACACTTGTAATTGGGATAATGGGCATAGTCTTCAATATAATGTTTAATATCTGAGTATCATGTACCTATTATCCTGTTAGTGTCTCTAATAAATAAAAAAACATATTATCATTCCGTGATAATAATAACAATTCCGTGATAATTAACCATTCCGTGATAGTAATAATAATTATTAAAACGATTCTCAAAAAAACCTTACGACTAAATATATTTCCAAGAATTCAATGTACCATCACTCACAAAAATATACAAAACTAACTCCCCATGCCAAATTTACAAAGACTATTTTATAAATAAATCTCACCCTTAGACTGTATAAGTGATAGAACAAAGGGAAAAATAAATATACCAATTTTAAGAACCACCACAGCACAGCATCGGGAGTTAAATGGTACAATACATTGTTGTCACAAAAAAAATGTCAAGAAAGAAACATTCCAAGATACGAACAGGTTAAGAAAGAAGTCAAATCCTTGATTTTGGGCAACGATGTATTGTAACATTGCCCACACGTCTCAAATGGTTTCTGTATATTAAACATTACTACATCTAAATGGTTTCTGCTTTAAATAAATAAGCTCGAGCTTTTGACTCGTATTGTGGGAAGTATAATGTCTTTAAAATGTTATTAATTTATTATAAAAAACTTTATTATGTATTGACTGTATAATTAAATATTATAAATAAAAAAATTCATTTCATAGTACATCACCCTCCGTTTTCATTTTTGCATCTGAAAACCTTAGTATTACTTATTATTTGATATCGGTGATCATACATTATTAATTTATAATTGTCTTAAGTATAAATTTAATAGTATAGTATGACCGAATACACAATGGTTCATCAAATAAATATATTAGGTTGCTGCAAAAATTTTAACGTTTTTTACATGGAAAAATTCCAATATTATAAAAACCTTTTCTTGTTAATGAAAACGTATAAAATATTTTTGTAGGGATCGGGAAAACATTTACAATACCGTAATCTCACAAATAAATATTTTTAATTATTTATCATTTAAAGTTCATAAGAGGGAGGTATATATTTTGTCCCGCGGTTAAAATTTCACGTAATTAATTAAAATTCTTCAAACTTCTAGTAATTAGTGTTTGATTAAAGAAACAGTTATTTATATATTGAAATATGCAGAGGACCACGTCCAATTCTAATTAATTTCTACCGCAAGTGAACCACTTACTAGAATTGCACACCTTTTGACGAATCACACAAATACGGTAATCTACTCTAATTATATAGAGCGTTAGTATTCTACTCTTATTACACTTACACCGAGGTAATGTTGTCGATAAAATTCTCATAATTAATCGCAAAATAAAACACTTTATTTGATATTTTTCTTAATTTATTACTTTATTTTCCATCGCTTAATTTCCCCGCAAATGAGTGCAAGCAGAGAGAATATAACGCCATATTCTTCTTTCGTGGCTTACCATTTTTGTCTCATTGTCAATGGTATTTAAATAATACCTTATAAATATTCGAAAGAAATTTAAAAAAAAGTAACCTATAAAAACCAAGTTTTTACAATACTCCTTTTCGCTTTGAATCAGGTTTCGTGTCTATACACACGTCGGGCTAATTACTCATACAGAATGATTCCAATTTGAAAAAAACATTAAAATTTCTAAAAATCCATAATTATACTATAATTATTAATATTTTTAAAACGAAAATTTGTTAGATCATTTTAATCGTCTCCACGAGTCTGCCTGCAAAGTTTCAGCTCGATTTGATCACGGGAAAAGGGTTAAAAATCGATCCAAAGTTTTTTCATCAGACAAGCAAGCAGACGCTACGAGTTAAAAGAAATGGAGCAAAAATACATATAATGCCACAAACAATAGAAAACATAACTAAAATAATAAATCGAAAAGGGAATAATTGTAAAAGATAAAGAAAATCCAAAACCATTGAAAAGTTCTACTCAGAGCTCTTCGCATCAGGTATCAACCATAATGAGGAAAAATATAAATGAATATTGAACGTAGGATCTCAATAATAACCAGAAATATAAATCGAAGAAATAGAAAATGCCTTAAAGCAAAGGGAAAATAATAAATCTCCGGGCAGGGATTAAGTTACGAGCGATACGCTAAAACTAGGAGGAAGAAAATTGACGGAAGCCATGAAAATACTAATAGAAAAATGTCTAGAAAAAAGAAACACCTCTTGTAATTGGCAAAACGTGGAAGTAAAAATAGTATTTAAAAAGGGAGGCAGCGATAATCTAGAAAACTATTATAAGTTTGCTTTCGTATTTGTATAAATTTTTAATAAAGATCATGACGAATCGCTTAACACTAAAATTTGATCACCATCAAATGTAGAGCAAGCCTCAACCAGATACCGCATTGAAACTCTGAGATTGCTCATAGAGAAAACAACAAAGTATAATATACCTATACACTTAGCTTTTATTGACTATCAAAAAGCAATTGACTTTTATCGACTAAGTTGGATGGTGGGTAATCGTTAAAGCACTTCAAAACGCGAGAATAGTCTCTAGATACTCGTATATACGATTAATAAACTTTATTTATTATATATATGAAAATGCATATAAGAATGTTATAATTGACGACGACAACTGAGAAAACAAAAATAGAAAAAAGGTGTCCGACAAGGTGACACAGTCTCGCCTTAACTCTTCACGTTAGCCTTAGAAGGACTGAATTGGGATAACAGAGGTCTGAAGATGGATGGCACTTAGTTAAGTCACCTAAGATTTGCTGACGGTAATGACGACAACATTAGTATATGTCATTTCGTGTAAAATATACTTCTTCTTCTTGCACGATTATTGCAACTTCATATTCGAAATCATCAATCATCTACAACAAGAATCGAAAGTGTGCAGAAAAAGTTTCTAGGCATTCTGTCCCACAGAGCTGACCAACACAGAAATATTCACAAACACAGCCTCAGCTATTGATTCTCTTTCCTTACCTGACATAAATTTGCATGCTGAACCTCGTGTAAGAAACCCGAAGTTTCTTAGAACAAGTCTGCATCTTTATAATCTAGGTTATTTTTTTTATATTATAAGACATTGATGCTGGTATTCTTGCAGATACCCAATCATCATTTTGAAAGTCCTACATAACGTCCATTTTGACGACAGCCTGAATCTATAGAACACAAAATCAATTAATTTTTTATATATTCGTATATGATCACACTACATTGATACCCGATTTAAGTATATACGTACCACGTAAGAAGTACCATGACTCTTCAATAAAATACCGAAGCACGTCAAGAATATAACCCAACCTACAAGGAGAGGAAGCGAAATAAGGATATTCCTACTAAATAACTTGACTGAAAATTTAGACAAATCACATGCCTCAAGCCATGTATTCACTAGGGGACAAATTGTCCCTCAACAGCACGCGCGGCATAGAGTCTACGTGACGTTGCAACGTCGTGCACTGTTCCGCGACCTCGCGCACAACATAGCGCGGCATTTCTACGTGCCGTGGCAACGTTGCCATGCGCACGGTACCCGAGCGTACTCACTGCAACATTCCGCGGAGCGTCAGTACCACGTGGTATGTTTACAAGTGAATACGCATGCGCTGTATCTGTCAAGATGACAATGCGGGGAAACGAAATCGTTCTCGAACTAACTAACTAACTAACTAACCATCACGCCGTTTCCCTGCAGGGGTAGGCAGAGAGGATTGAACGCCACATTCTTCTATCCTGGCACACCACTTTTGCTTCGGCCACATTCATACATCTTCTCATACACGTTCTACGATTGTTGCGGCTTTTAACAGGGCCATCCTCAAATACTTGTAGTACCTGATCGTGCCAGGTCTTTCGCGGACGCCCTCTATTCCTGTTGCCTTCAACATTCGCCTCATATATTTTCTTAACCATCCTTTCCTCGTTCATACGTTCCACATGACCAAACCATCTCAGCACTCCTTTCTTTATTCTATCTACCACACTACAGCCAAGGCATTGCATTCACTTCGATAATTTGTTCATTCCTCACTCTATCGACCAAAGATTTTCCACACAAGCGTCTAGTGACCCGCATTCAACCGCTTCAGTCTACTTTCATTCCTCTTTTGACCAATTCCAGGCTCACTCCATACATACGGGTGGCACTAGACGCCATTATGTACCGCTAGTCTTGCTTCCTTTGACAGATTCTTATTGGCCATAATTGCATTTAGTGCACCATTAACTTTGTTTCCCGCAGTTACTCTCCTTTCGATATCATTATCAGCCTTGCCGTCTCTACTAAACATACTTCCCAAATACACAAACTCGTTCACTTGTTCTAAGCATTCGTTGTTTATAATTACATCACACTTAGTCACTCTTTCGTCTCTCTCGAATACCATCACTTTCGATTTGCTGAAATTCATCAAAAGTTCACTCTGCATGCATACATCGGACATCCTGGATACCAAGCACTGCAGATCAGCTTCACTGTTAGCCACTAATACTGCATCGTCTGCGTATAGCAGACAGGATATGGTGAGTCCGTCCATTTTCGCTCCAAACTTCTAGATCCTTCAGTTCTTTCATACAATTATCCATATACAGGTTGAAAAGCCATGGTGACATTACGCATCCCTGTTTGACACCTTTTGTAATATCAAACCATGATGTGAATGTCCCGTTAATTCTCACGCAAGCACTACTTCCTTCGTACAGGGATGCAATTGCCTGTATGAGTTTACTCTTCACCCCATATTCAGACAAAACCTTCCATAACTTTCGTCTTATCACTCTGTCATACGTTTTTTGGAGATCCACAAAGGCACAAAAAAGTTTTTGGTTCTTTGCCAAAAACTTTTCCGTCATCTGGCGCAGTGAGAAAATCTGGTCCATGCATCCTCTTCCACTCATGAAGGCTCCTTGTACATCCCACACTTTTTCTTTCGTTGTCATCCTCACTCTTTCTATCAAAATTCTCGCATACAGTTTGCCAACAGAGCTCAATAGGCTAATGGCCCGATAATTCGCGCAGTCCATTCGCGACCCTTTTCCTTTGTATAGAGGCATGATAACAGCTCTTCTCCAATCCTTAGGAGTGTAGCTGCCCTCTAAACATTGGTTGAAGAGTCTATGAAGCCACGTGAGTATTACTGGACCACCACCCTTAATGTACTCGGCAGCAACATTGTCATAACCCACAGCCTTGCCATTCTTCATGTGCTTCAATACTCTTTTAATTTCATCCACAGTTATTTCATTTACACTGTCGTCACTATTCATAAATCCGTTGGACGCCTCAAAGGAGTCCTCACTCACATTCCCATTACTCTCATACATTTCTTCAAAAAATTCCTTCCATCTATCTTTTATTTCATTCTCGTTTCTAAGCATCTTTCCATTCTTTGACATAATAGCATTCACACAACCTCTTTTCGTACCACTTCGAGACTTTTTAACTTCCTTCCAAAAGATCTTGATATTCTCTTGGAAGTTCTGAGTCAATTTAAGACCCTCGTCCTTCCTCAAACGCTCCTTTCTTTCTTTCACTCCGTGCTTTACCTTTTTCTTACATACAATATATAAATCCTTTGCTAGCGTATATCCATTCACATCTCCATTCTTTGATGCCAAGAGGTTACACCACGCTTTTTTCTTCTCATTTATAAGATCTTTATAAGTTCTCGAACTCATCGAGCTATATCGATCGAAGATCGCATAGAATGTCCGTCCTTCTTTCTCTTTGCAGTAAATAATTTCGCATTCTCCTCTTTTTTCTCCTCTTACTTTTCGATAAACTCATTAACATAAACAGATACGCGGCTATCATCATAACCTCATAAGGCGATATATTTCCGCGACGTCTGGAAAAGAATAATTATTTGTAAAAAGGACCTTGTTTTTAATAATATTCAATTTACTACAGTAAAACCTCGTTAATTTGAAATTGCGACCCAAAAAAACATTTCGAATTGCGCGGAACCCCGTTTTCGCCAAATGAGATACCGCAGCTGTCATCCATAACCTCATCGGATGACATTTCCGCGACAAGATATGCGAGTCCCGGTGTGTACACGTCAAATGACCGCGTCATTGTCCCCGAAACATAAGCGTAGATGTTGATGCGACATGTCGAGCGGAATGTTTCGCGATTTGTCCCCTAGTGAATACATGGCTTCATATTGTTGGCCTCAATGCCTTTTTATTTTTACTTTGAGCTGTTCCGTGATTTTTTAAATCTTGTTCTCAGTGATTTATATTGATGTTCATGTTTTTTTTATTATTTCGATCGGTTACCTAGTCTCATTACTAATTTTATTTTTAAGTTTTGTTATGTTATAACCGTTTATATATATTTTATACGTATACTATTATTACCTTTTATATGTAAATTATACATATAACTAAATATGCAATGTATATATGCAAGAGGTTGAAAAAGAAACGTGCCTACAAGCTGTGCAAGACTTGGCACGACCTATAACAATAAAAAATATGTATAAATTTAATTAAAAAAATGTGTACGCATTTTGCCACAGCAGGCCGAAGACACTTATAATTGGGTTAGTGGGCTGAGTTTGAAAAAAGTTTTACATAGTATTTTAAACTTAGTATTATGTTAGTGCTTACTTACTTACTAGCATCACGCCAGTTTCCCGTGGGGTTATGTTAGTGTCTCGTTAAAAATAAATAAATAAACTCTTCGAAATGAGCAAAATACTTTTGTGGTGACATTATTAATACAATTAATAAAAATGAACTTTTTTTTCATCACTTTTGTATTGAAACATACGTATTTGATAGCTCACTTTTGTATTGAAACATACGTAGTTGATATTTTTCAGTACTTTCAGTATTTTCAAGTATCACTTTCGTATTGAAACATACGTAGTTGATATTTTTCAATGCAAAAGTTCATTTTTATTAATTACATAAATAAATAAATCTTCTAACATTTAATTTAAACATCTGCTCTCTAGACTGTTCCGTGTTTGCCTCTTGCATATTTTATTTGACATTTTCTCTTGCCAAAACATTCTTGCCGGCAAATAATGGCGTAAAGTGTGCCACTCTTATCGTTCGTTCGTCGCTTTATTGTGTACAAATTTTACATTCGCACCTGAGGGCGGCTGCACTTACTCCGCGTCTCACTTCCCTGACATTATTTTTAGTATGAGCATTCCATTGTGACGCGCAGTCTTGCCTTAGATAGCAAATTTCTGTAATTCGTACAAAAAAAGGCATGTTTTTGTGAATTTTTTGTGACGACACAGTTAAAATCTCTTTATTAAAACTAATGATACATTAAAGTATGATATTTGAAGAATATTGTGTAAAATTTTCAAAACAAAATATTAAAAAATACGGCAATGGCAGCAATTATTCGTACGTGTCTCGGAAAAAAGTAGAATTGCGGTGTCCATCATAACTTGGTGCTAAATCATCTGAACTCAAAAATCAAAATTCATTCGTTCGATAATAGGTTTTCCCAGGTAACGCTGGGAGGGTTTTTTGAAATTTCAATTTTTCAATTTTTTGGAACACTTTGAAGGCAAAAAAGCGATTTTTTGAGAAAAATGTCGACTAATTTGTTATTAAAAAATAAAAATTAATAACAAATTTGAAAAAAAGTCACCAGCGTTACCTTGTAAATTATGTACAGAAATAGTGTTCAAAATTTCAAAAGGATCGGTGCAGTAGTTTTGAAGTTATGATGGACACCGACTTTGAAAACGTGAGATGTGAGGAACACGCTTTAAAGTTTTGCACACTGTAAAATTCAAAATAAAACTCAACACTTATTTTATACTTATACATAATCGCCGATGCCATGTTCACACAGCAAAGAGCTTTCATCATCAGCATCTTTTTGTCCTTGTCTACACAAAACTCTTCCAATACAATAAGCACGTCCGGTAGTCCTCAGGTGAGCGCGTCTCTCAGCTGCCCGAGCAGGTATAGAAAATCAGTCTGAGTATCGCTCAAATGTTCATAATTTCGTCAATTTTTCTCCGATTGACTTGAAATTTTGACACAATATTCTTGCGATGTTATACATTCATTTAAAAACCTTACCCCCCCCCCCCCCCTTAAGACGCCCCAGTACACGATTTTCGTATTTGCTCTCGATTTTGCTAAATTTCATGTAAATTTATTAAATAATTTTGCAAAACCCATAGCTAAATAGGCTTTTAATCAATTTTATTATGATAGATCCATTTACTCTTGAAGCATTTCCTTAAAAAAATATGAACAAATATATTGTTATAACATCAAAAAAATTGTAACCCCGAAACACTATTTTAATTTTCATGCAATAGAGTTGTCTTCGGTACACTAATCTCGTATATTTTCAATTAAAGACCACATATTTTATTTACAAATTGATTGTATAAAGGTTGAAAAAGAAGTGGTGCTATTCAGACATTAATTGTTAAATATATCGTTTTAAAAAAGACAAAAATTAAATGTTTTTTTTCCTATATTGCAGTATCCATAAAACCATTAAAACATTGATTATTTCAGTTAAATTTTTCATTTTTCATTTCAATGTCTCATTCATATAAAAATATTGAAAAAATTATACCTCGTACTCAAGAAGTCGAATTAATTAAATCGTATAGTATATATTAAGTGTACCAAAGATAACTCTATTGCATGAAAACTAAAATAGTGTTTCGGGGTTATAATTTTTTTGATGTTATAACAATATATTTGTTCATATTTTTTTAAGGAAATGCTTCAAAAGTAAATGGATCTATCATAGTAAAATTGATTAAAAGCCTGTGTAGCTATGGGTTTTGCAAAATGATTTAATAAGTTTACGTTAAATTTAGCAAAATCGAGAGCAAATACGGAATTCGTGTACTGGGGCCTCTTAAGATATGGATAAAGGTACAAAAAACACTAAAGAGTTGTAAAAAATACTGTTTAAACAAAAAATATTGTATTCATTTAGTGATATTATTTATATTTTGTTTAACTTTATATTATTTCACTCATGACCTATTTAAAAATTGCTTCTTATTCAATAATAAAGTGAAGTAGTTTATTATAAAAAAATAATTTTATTATTTATTAATAACACCTACATATTTCGGAAAAACCTTTCCATCGTCAGGGTGTTTTATGTATGTCAAAATATCAAAATTAATGATGTCTTTTGTTTTGGTTTACTAAATTATTTAAAATAAAATTATAAAATATTATTGCTGAAGTTCTTGATTACACAAAATTATTGGAAATTTTTTTAGAATTGCACTAGTAGTTAAATTTAATTGATTATTAATAATATTTTGTTTACTGTTACATGCTTTACTAATTTCTAATGATTCTAAATTATTCAATTTCAACCAAAATTATTTAAGTGTAAAATAGAAAGCCCTAAATCTTTATCAAAACCGTGATCATTTTCTAATAAATGATTTGAAAATTCAGAAAAACCATGATTATTCAGACATCTCAAATGCTCTTTGACTCTTGTATTAAAATTACGGCCTGTTTTTCTAATATAAAACGCTGTACAATCTTTGCCCGAATGTTTATTTCTTCTTCTGAATTCTTTTGAATTTATGAGGAGTTTCCGTATATTGTTATTTGTATAAAATGCAGGTCTAATATTTTTCGGTAGATGTTTTGAAATTTGAAATAAAAAGTCATATTATTATATATAATATAAAAATAACCGGTTAATAGTAGAACTAGTTTGCGGGTGCAACTACAGGAACGGCCGTGGAACTGCAACGGAAGTCCACCGCGTTGCAACTTCCGTGTCATGACAATTAATAGCGACGATGATTTCCAACCTTCCTAGCAATAGAACTTTGAAGAAAGGAAGTTGGTAATGTAGGAAGTAGCAATCCGTGCGGAGGATGTCCTGTTCTCGTCATGTTTTACACTGTTATAAAATTGCATTCTCGTTGAATTTGCTTCGAATGTTGCAGCTATAGCTTATTTATAATATTGACCAATTTTAATACAATGCAATATAATACCTGCTATTTGTTTTTATGTAGAGGCGTTAAAGTTTGTTCAGGGAAATAACTGAAATCAAAAATATTTGTGTAATCTCTTAATCAATACATATATATAAAAAGAAACCCGTGTTTCCCTATCCGCCAAGTTTACTCCACAACCAGCCACAACCACCAACCGGTGATTATGGTGGTGGATAACCCTTGGTGTCACATCGAGAATATGCGAGTTTGGTGGGGGTGGCTGAGCGTGGGTGGGAGTGGGTGCCGAAAATGTGCTTTTTAGTACATTGTTTTGTTATGGGAAGGCCGCAAATGCTTCAGATTGTTTCAAAATAGGCGCACCGACTGTGTCGGTGAGTCTAGAAGGTTCCGAAAAAACCTGCTCTAGAAAGATCTGGAAGGAGAAGGTTCTAGAAAATTCCCGAAAGTTCTATAAGGTTCTAAACTGAGTGGCGGAATGTACTGGTGTGTCTAGAAGGTTCCTGTACATTCGACAAATTTCTTGAAAGTTCTGGAAGGAAAATGTTCTAGAAGGTTCGCGAAAGTTCTATGATGATCTAAACAGTGTACTAAAAAACTGCGCGTGCGAAGCCGCGCCGGCACAGCTAGTTAATTATAAAACAATAAGAAACTAAGTAATTAACCATCAAGCAGTTTTCACGCAGGCGCAGGCAGAGACGATAGTATAGCACACCTTCCATCCTGGTATATTACGCTTTTTGCTTCGACCACATTCATACATTTCTTATGCACGGTATTCGATTATCGAAGCTTTTTACAGGACATTATTCGATCATATCCTGTCTATGCAGATGCCTACTGTTCCTGCTGCCTTTAACACTCGCCTCATTTATTTTATTTACCATCCACTCCTCACTCATACGTTCCACATGACCAAGACTGGACTTCTTGTCTCTGTGACAAGAAGTCCAGCACTACCGTTCTGAAAGATTTGAACAAACTCAAACATATTCTGACCGCATCTTCTTTCGTTTTCAGTCTACTTTCACTCCTTTTTTTGTGTTAATTCCAGGTTTCACTTCCATACATTAGAGTTGAACCGCTTATCTAGCTTCCATTGACAGATTCCTATTTAGGCCAGAAAGGTCTTAAAAACACGGCACAATACCCCAGAAGACACAAGCCAGAAGATTCCTATTGGTTACAGTGGCATTCAGTGCACCATTTACCCTCATCACGATAACGCTTAATTATTATTTAATTATCTTTTATTTACACCACAAAATATAACTAAATATATAGAAAGAAAAAATAATACACAATGATATATTTTTATTTTTTATTTATTCTAATCGGCCTTTAATAAAATTAACAGCCCTTTGGAAGACGAGCATCCCTTATCACCCAGGCTTTTTATATTGTCTTGGACATGTGACGGTAAAAATAATTTACCACTGTAACGGTTCTTCACGATTTATTGATGACCTCAAAAATACATCGACACCACACGCGCCACTGGATGATATATATACTCCACGACTAAATTTCAAGATTCATAATTAATTTTAATAATCGATTTTATTCATCATGAAAAGGATTTATTTGTTATTTATGAAATATACGGGTATTGTGTGTACAAGCGTAAAGTATTCGCATTAGTAGACTAAAATATTACTGTGACATCCTCATCCATTGAAAATACAGGAAATAACGGATGTACACAAACATAAATTAGGTATGGGGAAATGACAAGTCATTTTGCGGCGTACAAATCTTCATTGAACCACCCAACCCGTTAATTTTATGACAATATTTATTACTGTATTACCTATACATAAAATGAAAATAAACCGGTATGATATTATTCAAATTTTACTTGTTAAAGTATAATAAGGATGTATGACATTTTTATTGTAACGAGGCTAAAAAGAATCAGTTGCTTGAAATGATCACAACACTATTGAAGATTCCAGAATGGGCTAGCGTAATCTACGGCTTTCAGGAAGCATCGAGAAACATCCATAAAAGCCTGGAAGCCACGAGAAAGTCCTCCTAAACACTAGGGACGCCTAGAAGTTTATGAGCATTAGCCAGATATAAATAAGACGCGCCCGGGAGTAGAGTTGTTGTCGTTTTTAGCATGTTTAAAAACCATAACGGAAGCCAAGGCAGCCACGACCTGCGGGCCAGTATGGCCAGCCAAGCGATAATTCGACAGCGAATAATCTGGAAAGTTCTTAGGTAGCGAAATAAACTGGAGCTAATGATAAGTGCGGAAATAGCACATATTATTCTAGTTAATAGTGAATAAAGTTTTAAAGCGATTATAAATTGTATATTTACGAGTGATAAATTTACGAAATAGTCTAATTTAAATAAAAGCGTTAAGTTAAATAGTGTTAAGCGACTTGACACGTTTGATTAATTAATTAATCAGTATTTAATAAATGCGTTATTAAATTCCAGCGGTTTCATTAATTTCTCCCGCAGCAACGACAAGTGACATTATTAAAGGATGGGTATATATCATTAGCGTATACAAAAATCGAGTACATACACAACAAACAGTAATTTGTGGGTGGGGGGCGCGAGAGGATATTTGTTCTCTGGTATTTTTTGTTTTTTATGTCTTTATTTTTATTTAAGGGGTCACCACCAATATTTAAATACTGGGGTATCTAAATATTGGAATACATATATATTATTCGGGAAGCAGAGAATAAAAAGAAGAATTTGGAATATACTTACAAGATTTATTTAATTTTTGAATACACCGATTTTTAACAATACTTTTTAATAAAAACTTAAGACTAGTTATAAAACACTGGATGAACGGGGTCTACGAGGAGAGTGTTAGAAATCGCGTCTCTCCGTCTATTTATAGACATTTGCGAATGCTTCCAGAATATTCTCCCAAAAAAGGTATAGGGCTGTGCTGTCTGCGGCTTCCGACATGATCGATATCTTTCGATGAGAATATCGATTCAAGCCTCAGACTACAAATTGATGCATTCGTCATGTACCTACATGATTAGAAATCTAAAAATTATTTTTATTTATACGTTCGGAGAACAACAATGAAACATTACACAAGTCTCACAGAGACGAAGCTATTTACACGGGAATCGGAAATAAATGGAAATATAATTAAACTAATTAACTTTGTTTATATACCCTGACGAAGGAACGTCGTTTCCGAAACCGGTTGTTTTACCAAATGAATTTTAGTGGTGTAAACAAAGTTAATTAGTTTAATTATATTCATAATGAATAACCACAAAGTTATAGCAAAATACAACAGTGTAAATGGAAATATTTATAGGGGAAATTGGTAAACGTTGCATTGTGTAAAGTGATCGCTTAAGCCAGCTCGTACAGATCATAACCCCTGTGGTCACCCTAAAAAGATTTACCTACGCATACATAAAATGTAATACAATACATAAAATCGGCTGTCGCCAATTGCCCGCTGCTAGGCCCTGCGGGCAGATTTACTGGCCGCTATGCTTCCATTGGTGTCTGCTTTGGCTATCGGCTGTACTGGCCATTGCCCGTTGCTTTTCTGCTGCTTTTCATTCGATCTGATTATTTTTCTGAAACTGGTAATGGCAAAATTACGCACTGCGTACTGCGTTTTTGAAGCACAATATGCATTATTTGTCGCCGTGGATGCGCCTCCGAGTTTGACATATTTCCAACCCTTTATATTCTAACGTTAAAATAAAACGTCAAAAATATAATAGCATCTCGCCTTGGAGTGACTGGAATGATAAATGATGTATATTTAATATTTCTACACTTTACATAATATCTAAATTTAATTTTATAATAATCTTTTTTTTTTTAAGCTAGCAATGGAGAATCACGGCATTACTTGATGCAGATCTAGTTATATTCATAATTAATAATAACAATAACTTAAAATTCTCATATTCACAGCCAAAGAGCGCAAATAATAGATTGTTTCCAAATACTACAAAAAGCCACACAACACCATTACACATATCTAGGTGTTAAAATTTTACAATAATTTACCAATGAATATCAGAACTAAAGAACAATATACAAAATTCAAGAAATACATAAAACAAATAGAGTAATACATAATCAAAACAAAAAATAGTCAGAATTCAAAAAATAACTGTACTCCGAAAATAATTTGTATACTTGATTCACTAATATTTATTTTATGATGTTTATATTTCTCTATACTGTTCCATTTATTGATGTACTCCTGTCCCCAAACACTAGTTTTAACTTTTCTGGGGACAGTTAAACATGCATAGAAAATGTAATATTCACTGTCACTTTAACATGTATTTATTTTACTTTCAATAAAGAATTTAAAAAAATATATTCTTGAAAGCCTTCTGAACATTAAACGAGTTATCATAGGTAATCGCCGAAGTTAGTGCAGAAATATGTCAGAGATTCGCCTGCGTGTCGGACATACTGAAAAGGCGACTGTATTGTGCATTGAGCAGTTTGAATTCCCTGAAGTTAAGTAATATATTTGAGAATTCCTCGTGTACTCGTGTAGAAGCGAATCGTAAAGCTATTTGTGTCATAGGAATTGATATAACGTTGTCAGCAATGTGTTGTAGAAATTTATGTTTCAAATTTTTCGTCTGTTTTCTGAGTATTTTGTATCAGGGCTGGACATTCACTGCAAATGCTTATTTAGGCGTTTTTTTTTATGAAAATGTGAACTAACTAACTAACTAACCATCACACCGTTTCCCTGCAGGGGTAGGCAGAGAGGATTGAACGCCACACTCTTCTATCCTGGCACACCACTTTTGCTTCGGCCACATTCATACATCTTCTCATACACGTTCTACGATTGTTGCGGCTTTTAACAGGGCCATCCTCAAATACTTGTAGTACCTGATCGTGCCAGGTCTTTCGCGGACGCCCCCTATTCCTGTTGCCTTCAACATTCGCCTCATATATTTTCTTAACCATCCTTTCCTCGTTCATACGTTCCACATGACCAAACCATCTCAGCACTCCTTTCTTTATTCTTCTACCACACTACAGCCAGCATTGCATTCACTTCTAATTTGTTCATTCCTCACTCACCTCATATCGACCAAAGATTTTCCACACAAGCGTCTTAGTGACCGCATTTCAACCGCATTCAGTCTACTTTCATTCCTCTTTTGCCAATTCCAGGCTTCACTTCCATTACATAAGGGTTGGCACTAGAACGCCATTATGTACCGCTAGTCTTGCTTCTTTTGACAGATTCTTATTGGCCATAATTGCATTTAGTGCACCATTAACTTTGTTTCCCGCAGTTACTCTCCTTTCGTTAAAAATGTGGGTTTTTATTATTCATTTACATCAAAATGTATATTCCGTACTGCATTTTTTTAGAGCAATAACTTAGATAGAACCTTTGTTCTTCCATAAAAGTAATAAACTGAACATTTTTTACAATAATTAAGAAAATATAAGCATTAGTCGACAGGCCGCGGCCAAAAAAAAAGTTTTTAGTGTCCTAGGCGGCGCAAAAATCAACAAAAAACTTAAAAAATCTTGCAAATTTCAAACTTTATATTTTTATTAATATTCAATATTTCTTAATTTACGTAGTATCTACGGATTCTAGATAATGAGGTACATTTTATACTTATAAAAAACATATTATGCGTACATATAAATATTCATTACAAAATTTTCGCCGTCTAGGACACCAAAAACGATTTTTTTGGCCGCGGCCTATCGATTAATGCTCATATTTTCTTAATTATTGTAAATAATGTGTAGTTTATTACTTTTATGTAAGAACAAAGGTTCTATCTAAGTTATTGCCCTAAAAATGCAGTCTAGAATATGCATTCTGATATAAATGAAGAATAAAAACCCACATTTTCGTAATAAAAACGTCGAAATATGCATTTGCAGTGAATGTGCCGTCTTAACAAAGAAAACAGTACCACTAAGACATCGGAAAAATTACGATATGTATTACTCGTATGTGCTCCATTATCTATTTTCAGTTTTATGTGGTTATAAATTTTTTGTAAAAAAATAACGTTTGATAAATGAAACATAGAAGAAATTGAGAAATAAATAGCAAGAATGTAATATAGCACGAGCAATGATGAAGTGCCACATCTTGTTTAGAGATATTCTTTCAGCGGATTAGGATGGTTTCGTGTCGGGCGCGGGTTCACGGGACAGAGTGACGACGGCTTTTGATTCGGTCGAGGGGGAGGATTTGAGAGGGATTTCAGAAATGCCACTGCTTTACGTTGGATTGCGAAAAAACCTGAAGATCATAATTCTACCTGGTCGTAGTAGCCGCGTTTTTATACATTATCGTAAAGTTATAATAACTCCTTACTGTAACACACACTTTAGGAAAATAGAAAGAGTACAACACTAATTCTTGAGACTTATAAATTTTAAAATGCGTATTCCAATAGAAAGCGTTAATTATGATAATTTAATGAATGTACTCCACTTGAAAAAAAAATCATACAGAAGAGATGTCGACGACATAGTGTTTCTATTTAAAATTATCAAAAGTATGTTGGACTGCCCTAAACTGATTCAGATGCTCGCTTATAATACAACGAGACAAACGAGACATCACGAGGTGTTCTTTGTAGGGACCCACAGGAATAACTATGCATTAAATCACCGTTAACACGCATGCATCGCCTTGGAAACAAATTTTCGGAATTCGTAGACATTTTTCGATGTAGGAGCATACCCGAATTAAAGAATTACATAGACTTATATGATGTACATGAATTAATAACATCTTCAATAAATGCAAATTCAAAATCGCCTTGGAAACAAATTTTCGGAATTCGTAGACATTTTTCGATGCAGGAGCATACCCGAATTAACGAATTACATAGACTTATATGATGTACAATGAATTAATAACATCTTCAATAAATGCAAATTCACTTTATGAACTTTTTATATTTTAAAAATTAAAACAATTCACTTTGTTTAAACCACTAATTTTATTTTAAAACGCTTAACATGTTTCGGGACCAACGTACTATGGAAAATTTAGGCCTGTTTCGGACCAAAAGTCAATAACTCTTTTATTTCTAGACGTATTTCCATAAAATTTTGCACACATATAAAGTAGTCTATATAGCTTAAAATGGATATCATTTTATTCAAAATATTTTGTTTATTAATTAATTATTAATATATTAAAAATTATCATGACAAAATTAAAAATTGCTTTCATTTTTATTTATAAAAATGTCAATTTTACTTATATCGTGTTCAAAAATTAATTATAATATTATATTATATACCTAATAAATCCATAATCAATAAATACAAAAAAAACATGAAATGTAAAGTGCTTACTCACTTAGATGTCCATGTCAAGTCTGTTCACTATATCACTTTAAAAGTTAATTTATTGTTAAACTTGTTATACAATTGAAAAAAAATTAAACAATATTTATTTATTATTCTGTAGATATTATACAATCTGTGGTCAAATTATAAGATTATGAAAAAAAGATATAATAAAAAATAAATTCAGACTTCAAACAAGGACACATCTCGTTTTACTTCTTTGTTTATTATTGTATAAATTGTGTTATATTTTAATTTTCTTATTAAAAATTGTATTGTTAGCTATATATTTTATATTGATTCATATTAATTTTTTCGTGAAAATTAAAATGCCCACCGAATAACCTACAAATATGATTCATCGTGCTGTACCACTTGGAAAAGGGGTGGAAGGCCGCTGAGTCATTTCGCGATCTTTTCTGTAATGGAACGTTTAGAAAGGGCATACCGTGTGGTTTATTCGCTTCAAAGCTGGTGTTATCACAGTAGACGACAAACCAGGAAAGGATCGATCTTTGGATTTCCATGACCAGGACCTCCTGGTGACCATGGAAGAGAACGAAAGTTGTACGACTAGGATACTGGACTTTAGGAACTCTTCTCAATCTAAATCAATCTAAAAACCGTTATTCAAGCAAAAGAAGCAGCAATTGACGTTGTTAGGAATGTTCTTAGGTTTTCACGGCCGCTCAGAATCTTCAGGTTTGTGTTTTCTAAGGTATTATGCCGTGTTATTACGACCTTTCGGGCCAACATTTCTGGACGATGATGGACCCTGCAATGGGATCCGAAACGTCGGCCAGAAAGGTGCTAATAACACGGCATAATACCCCAGAAAACACAAACTTGAAGACGTTGATAGTGACTCCGCCCTTAAATGTTTAACTATTTTGATTTTTTTTCATTTTTGTTTATGTTACAATATAATTTTTAGAAAAAAATGGATAATTATAACGATGCAATTATACCTAAAAACCATACATGTAAAATTTCACAAGGGCAACTTAAATTTTAAGCGTACACAACAAACACGGATTACAAGTACAACACTCACAATAACACATCAGCTCTGATGATGGACCCTGCAATGGGATCCGAAACGTCGGCCAGAAAGGTCGTAATAACACGGCATAATACCCCAGAAGACACAAGCCAGAAGATTCTGAGTGGCCGTGAAAACCTAAGAATATTCTTAACGGATTACAAGGCTGGCAAATGCAATTAATTTTGAGGTACCTAAAATGAAAACAGCTTTCGGACAAAGACAATTTAATTTCGTTAACCCGCTTGTTTTTAACAAGTTACCAAATGAAACAAAAGTAATTACAATACGTTAACCTTTTAAACACTGTGTTACTAATTTTATAAAAATATCAGGTGGAAGATATGCTGAATAAGTGACCCGCCCTTGACCTCTGAATTAGCAAAATCTGCTTTGTACAATTTCAAGTGTACTCTTATATAGTATTTATTTTTGTATCTACTTAATTTTTATCTTCACTTTTCATTTATTTTTTTCTTTTCTTTTAGATTCATCCTTGTGTTTGTATCTACTACTAAATTGTTATCCTGCTTTCATATTTATTTTTACTTTTCTATTTCTTTACTATTGTTATTTATTACTATGTAACTATTTCCAAACTCTCAAGTGAGAATAACTGCCACAGAACAGGCAGCTAGTGTGGAGTTATTATTAATTTATGTTAAACATATGTAAAATCAATGATATAATAAACTGTAGATACGTTACAAGCGTGAAATCGTGACAAGTCAAAAATAAGGTAATTGCCTTACTTGAATTCATTACCCAACGGACCGAAACAAAGCGCCGACTACGAAAACTACGCCGAAAAAAGTCCCGGGGAAAAAGGAACAGAGTATCGTACACTATTGTAAGAATGAGTATGTTATTTTAGTCACCGTGACTTCAAATTACTTAATTTTTACGTGATTACTTGATTACGTGATTTGTTCTCCTTTGAATGCGATATTTGCTACATATGAAAGCCGGCTAGTATGGGAATAACATGTCTATTTTATAATACGTCAATGTGTAAAATAAACAATAAACAATTGAGCCCTTGCCCGGAATAACGTTGTATCCAACACAAATGTCAATTTTGAGTTATTATATTTGAAATGCTTTTTGATAATAATGCTGGCATTATAGTGCTCTTTATATCTTAACTTAAAATAATACCGATACAAAAAGTTTATTTAATTCCTCGTTCTTTTTCGTAGGGTCAAATTTGAGCCAAAAATGTTTAAATCCGGGATGTTTTCTCCATTTTAATATCAATATAAATATTTAATCAGAATTCAGGTTACTGAATTACAATAAAAAAAGTAATCATGAGAAATTTAATGTCCGACGCCATATTCAGCAAACAGACGGAGATAGGTAATAGTATGTACGAGAGACTTATCGTTCCGTAAAAGCTCTTTACCTACTGATGATACAGAGCTAGAACCTTCCACAAAGAATTAGAATCATGGACCTCCTATAGTCTTCTACCAACTCTTTGTGGAAGAAGGGGAAGATTAGCTACCGTATGGAAAAAAATCATGCAGTCAGGGAGCCTGGAACTAACTTTAATGAATTCCAATCCACTGCCAATAAGGCTGCTAAGCTCATGGACCTCGATGACATTTGTGAATCATGTTAAGATGAGCATGCTGCTTTTAAAAAGCATTATTAAGTAAAGCAGAATAAATAAAAAACGTTTTGCGGAAAACGTTATTTGTGAAAATTTCTTATACAACGTTTTTCCACTGATTCAGCATGTTTTTTTCAGATTCAAATTTATTTGCCTTTTTTCCCTATTTTATATTGAGATTAGTTAAGAATTATATGTTTGTTATTTTTAAAATATAAAATGTTATAAATTGTAACTGGTTTCATTTTTTCAATTTTTCTCGGAATGAGAGTTTTGTTGGATACAACGTTATTTCGGGCAAGGGCTCAATTATGCATCAATCTTTAAAATACTTAACGCAATGTTAAATAGTTGTTGTTATCCTGAAAGGGCAAAGTATCATCCGGACAGGTATACGGCTCTGAGGGTCTATTTTTGAACACTATTGAAGTGACCCTATTTTGAGATTGTGACACCTCCACAACTTATTATTTATTGAATGTTTACTTGGACTCCTTTCCCACAGCCCAGGCACCGCGGTCAGCAGTTTGCGGTCCCTCCGTTTAAGGGTACGTGTGCACTACGAGCGCTGCGGCATAATGTCGCACCGCAGTGTTGTAACAAAGGGTTTCAATCGTATTGCGCGCACTTAAGGCGAAAAATCTGTAGCATGTTACAACTCGCTTGCGGCGGTCAGCGGCAAAATAACTCATCTTTTTAAAGTCTTGACCGCGCGCACTACGCGCTGTTTCGCTGTACCATATAATATTTTATGCGAAAGAACAATGGCTACAAGCAATAATTCTGCTGATCTGGTTGAAGATTTCAATATTGAAATGCTATTTACGGAAGTTGAGAGAAGACCACGATTGTATGATATTACTTCAAAAGAATATAGTGATAGAAACATTAAAAATTTCTGAATGGAGTATTTTTAAGTGTGATAGAAGGTCCAACCAGTTTTAAAAGTTCATAAAAACATTCTTTATTCACTCGATGATATTGGAAGAACTTTTCGGGGCAATCGTTAAGTTCACCAAATATTTTAAAGAACTGCCCGTTGTTCAAATGATCACGAATAGAGGACGTACCCAGAACCGCTTCTTTTCTTGCGAGCTCTAAGTATGAGAGTGGAAATACGAGCTATTTCTACTAAATCCATTTTCAAACTGATCAGCGGCATTATGCCGTAGTGTTGCCGTTTGCGCTGCACGTCAAAATGTCGCAGGTTTTTTTGCCGCGCGGCGAAAAACTCGTGCGCGCCTACCCTAATTCAGAGACTCACCTTCGCTCCGTTCTCAGCGGGGAAGACAAATAAAATAGAATGCGATGCCCTTCTGACGAGACCTCGTCTCCTTCGCGCTTTTACTCATGCTCACTTGGCCGATTTTTAAGGCTTTGAATAGGATCATCTTCAGACAGATTGTTAGTTAACTTTGTAAAAACCACTACCAGATTTTAGGTCTACCGGTTTCGAGACGTACCCGTCTCTTCGTCAGGACCAACACTACACCACTACATTCACAACACTACACACCTCAACCATAGTATTGTTACACCAATAATTGATCACATGCGTGTTATATGGACAAACATGCACTGATTAGCCTAATGAACCATCAGGGATCTATCGAAAGAGAGTGAAAGGGGGCAGGGTCTAAAGTGGGTGTTACCCCATCTTTTGTGAACATTAAATTGAACAAAGAGCTATATGGAAAATTAATTTGGTTGTTAATTAGGGGTCCTCTATTATTTACCGCCTCCCTAATGTAAAAAAATTTCTAAATTAATCAGTTTTAAACCTTTATTATTAGTATTTAATATTTTTACCCCTGTTTTTGCGTCAAATTTATGATCATTTTCTATGAGGTGGTTGGCAAATTCATCATCTTCTCTTAAACTGTTATAAGAACAGTAAAATCCTCGTGGTTCCGTAGCCTTTTCTTACCGGGTGTTCCATTTCCCGGGCGAGAAGTGTTTCGCTAATGTAATTTTGCCTCATGATCTGTTTGTTGTAGCTGTAGAAATAATGAATATAAAACGAAGTATGCCTTATTCATACTAACATTATTGTCATTTTTCCCCGAATGTTCTCGATCACATTTCAGTACTTGGTAATGTATTTTATTATTTTTTTATTTCTACGGTTTACAGTGCTTACACTTATTACATTAAAATAAACTATTGTACAGTGTACATTATATATGTAAATGCATATCAGCATGCATGGTCATTTACAAATGTATACAGATACATACATACATATGACAATTATGAAACAGTATCTTTTATAATAATTGTTGTATTATTGTTTTTTTGTTTGCTAGGGGATTTGATTATGCAAGAATAATGTGTATGTAAAATGTATCCTTAAATAGACTCAAGGGGGACATTCTTCTGCTCTGATCCAATCTCCTCTCATAAAAACGGGGTTTTGTTCATCTGTTTACAATTTAATACTCTGACAGAATGTTTAAAAAAAAACATATTTTTGCTAAATTCATGTATCCCAAATTAAGTAAAGACAATTATATAGTGTGTTCAAACAGAACAAAGACATAGACAGAGATATCGGTAACGACTTAAGTTAACGCTGAGATAATAATGGGAATTCGCAACAATAGTTAGTTATTTGTTGTATGTTATATACACACGTATGTTATTTTTAATATTACTTTGGGGATAACCTGTGTCAAATTCTGGTCCAGTCGTTTGCCGACGTTTCGAACAGATCATACTGTTCATCTCAGGGCGCCTTATCGATATGTTGCATTTCCGAAATGTGCGCTCGAAATCGCGAGTAATTATATTATGTTGTAATTATATTGTATTTATTCCTTCCTTTGATTTAGGCACGTGTATATGAATTAAGCTATGACTTGTGCTATGAAAGTTTAGGACTAACTTGGTAACCTCAGTCCTGGAATGAGACTCGAACCTACGACCACCTCTAGCTAGATTTACTAGGCAAACGTATTAACCACTAGACCACTTGATATTAATATGTTTTTTATAAGTTGTTCCACTTTCCGTTTCCAATACTTGATATTATAAGTACTGTTCCATTTTTCGCTTGAATAGCTTGTTGCATCTTGGCTCTGCTAATCCTAACCGCGATTCGCTGATGCTGGCCGAAATTAGATACATACGTGTATTAGATTACTCTTATCGTATAGTCATGAACAAATCGCTTCGCGCCGCGTGCTTTAATCGCCGGCCGCCGCCCGCACAAAAATGCTTTCTCACGAATGTCACCGACTTTGTATTCTCGGTATGCAACACGGTATCAAATCATTATTTTTGAACGACTCGTGTCGAATCAGTCTCACGTCGAGATTCGCCGATTCAAGTCGTCTTCCGCGAACGAATTTCGCCGGTGACATCTGTTCGATTCGATTCGCCGCGTCGAATCGCTTTAATAACCGAACTGGCTGTTTTTTTGTGATTGTGATTTTTTTGAGACATGTCTAGTTTGCTCCTCCTCTGACCTCCTGAGACCTCTGTTTGAATATGTTCAAAGATTTAAGGAGTTGCGTTTCCCCGCAGGGAGGCTCTATGTTTTAATAACCGATCTGGCTGTTTTTTTGTGATTGTGATTTTTTTGAGACATCTCTAGTTTGCTCCCCCTCTGACCTCCTGAGACCTCTGTTTTGAATATGTTCAACTATTTAAGGAGTTGCGTTTCCCCACAGGGAGGCTCTATGTTTTAATAACCGAACTGGCTGTTTTTTTGTGATTGTGATTTTTTTGAGACATCTCTAGTTTGCTCCTCCTCTGACCTCCTGAGACCTCTGTTTTGAATATGTTCAACTATTTAAGGAGTTGCGTTTCCCCACAGCGTGGCTCTATGTTTTAATAACCGAACTGGCTGTTTTTTTGTGATTTTGATTTTTGTGATGTTTTGAGGCATCTTGAACATGTTCAGGTATTTAAGGAGTTGCGTTTCCCCGCAGGGAGGCTCGCAGTCCCCGCCCGGGGTGAAGGGCGGCCGGCGGGCCGGGATGCTGGGCGCTGCCATGCCCGGCAGCATGGTGCAGCCCGGCGACATCGAGGAGTGCCAGGTGAGTCTCTCGAGCCAAATACCAGGGCGGCTCCGTGTTAAATCAATCAATATATATATATATATAAAGAATAAAAAGAAATCGTGTTTCCCTATCCGTCAAGTTTTCTCCACAACCAGCCACAACCACCCACCAGTAGTTAAGGCGGTGGATAGCCCTTGGTGTCACATCGAGAATGTGCGAGTTTGGTGGGGGTGGCTGTGCGTTGGTGGGAGTGGGTGACGAAAATGTGCTTTCTAGCACATTTTTTTGTTATGGGAAGGCCGCAAATGCTTCAGATTGTTTCAAAATAGGCGCGCCGACTGTGTCGGTGAGCCTAGAAGGTTCCGGAAAACCTGCTCTAGAAAGTTCTGGAAGGAGAAGGTTCTATAAAATTCCCGAAGGTTCTACAAGGTTCTAAACTGATGGCGGAATGTGTCGGTGTATCTAGAACTTTCTGTACATCCAATAAATTTCTTGAAATTTCTGGAGAAGGTTCTAGAAAATTCCCGAAAGTTCTATAAGGTTCTAAACTGAAGGCGGAATGTGTCGGTGCATTCAATATTGAAATTTCTGGAAGGAGAATGTTCTATAAGGTTCGCGAAAGTTCTATGGCGATCCAAACAGTGTACTAAAAATCTACGCGTGCGAAGCCGCGCGGGCACAGCTAGTTTTATCTATACAAATAACGTTGACAGATTTGGTCAAAAATATCTATGATTTATATATTAAGTGACATGATTTATACTAGTTAAGACATTTATTGTTAATATTGTGTACGTTTAATCTTGGATATAGAAAATACATATGCTTTATGGAGTAAATAATATTTTAATTTGCATTATAATGTGAAAGTAAAGCGGTTTTGTTTATTTATTTAAGAAAAGACAAGAAATAAAGAAAAAAGTACAATTAAAATAAAATAAAAATGACAATTCGTATAATAAAAGAAAAAATAAAGAATTAAGCAATTAAAACATTATTCTGAATAAAGTGCCCGAAGTAATATCAAAGCGTCCAGTGTTTCAGCTTTTAATCGGGATCTAATTTTGGTACCCAGACGGCCAGCTGCTGAAAAAGCACGTTCAAATTCCACACTTGTTGAGGTATTGCTATCAGATATTTATATGCCAATTCGAGGTGAAGTCCACGTGAACCACATTATTTATCACCTGAAATGAGCTCAACTTTTTCTATTTGTTATTTTTCGTCCTCTAAATTCGTTTAATTGTTTTTTTGACATTGTTACAATTGCGTATGTTTATTTATTATCTAAACATGTTTATTTATTATCTATGAGCATCCGGCGATTTTCCCTGGGACACGTGCAGGTACATACATCCTTTTTTTTAGGGAAATTTAAAATAAAATAAATTTTAATAATTATTATTAATGAAATTTAAAATTAATTAAATTTAATAAATATTATTATTAAGTTCTGCGGGTTAACTATTTTAAGTGTTACAGCTGTTTCGGCTTGCAAGGCCATCATCAAACAGTGGATACACAACGTATAAACGACTTATTTATAAAATTTTAAGTTACCCCTTCCCCTTTAGATTAATTAGATATTTATGGTGAAGCCCTGTAGTAATGTTCGTTTTTTCCCGGGCACTTATCACTAAAGGTGCCTCGGTTTACAAAAACACAAAATCAGGGACATAAATTAAAATAATATTTATAATTTATAAATAACATTTATAAATATTTATAAATAACACTTACAGAAAACGGGGAATTTTGATTATTAAGCATAACATAGAATTTTGTAAACCGAGGCGCCTTTAATGATAAGTGCCCGGGACGAAACCAACATTAATATAGGGCTTCACCACAAATATCTAATTACTCTAAAGGAGAAGGGGTAACTTAAAATTTTATAAATAAGTCGTTGTTTATTCGTGGTATATCCACTGTTTGATAATGGCCTTGCAAGCCGAAACAGCTGTAACACTTAAAATAGTTAACCCGCATAACCTAATAATAATATTTATTAAAAATAAATATGGAGTTCTACAAATTAAACACAAAAACCATAAATAAAAAAATACACACATACTTATCACGAAATTGTACATATACAAATTGATAGAGATTGGTAATAAAAATCAATCCCGAAAGTTTCGGGATTATGTTCATTAATCCCGGTATTCACAGTTATTGAAAAATGGCCGGAATCCCGAATCCCGGCAATTGTATTCCCTACTCGTGGAGATCGCTTGACTTGTTAATGTCAGAAACAATAACCGCCAGAAAAGGGAAATTGCAGCAAAGTTAGATATTTGCAAAACCATAGTAGGTACATTACGATATGTATTTTTGGGGAAATGACTGAATATTCATCAAAGTTTTTTCTCTGTCATGCCTGCAAACTTGACAAGCTAATTCGATTGTCGCGGCGGTGTTTTGACGTGAAACTTTTTTGGACGCGTGAGTCAAAAGTCACTATTAGGGTTAATTTTTCCGGTATGGAAAAATGCACACCCCAATATAAAATTTGTACACGTTAAATTTGCCGTGCCGCCCATCGCTTCTCCTGTCGTAACGAATTCTAGCTAAGGATCAGAATATTACAGGTTGGAAATTATTTTTACAATTTTTTACAATTCTTTTAGATGACAACGAATACTACTTTTACGATTACGAATACGAATATCAAGCCTATTATTCGGCGAATACGAATACAAATAATTCAACAAGGTAATAAATAATATACCACTGTTCTTTTTTTACTAAGAGATTTTTTTTTCAAAAAGCACATTTATTTTATCCGTGTGTATATTCCCAGTGTTCGAAAATAAATATCACTTTTGTCACGCTTACAAGAGGTCATGGTATTAGATTTAATTTGAAATTATTTTATAAGAGTTAACACTTTTACACACAACTGAAATAAAATAAAATGGAACGAACAATACGCATTACAAAACAAACACTACATGAAATGATCACCTAACCTTATTAATAGCCCAACTAAATTAGATGAAAGAAATCATGTTATGCTGTAAAACAAGTAACAATTGACAACTTGAGAACTAAACAAATCTATTCATTCAATGTTAGGGGAATCCCCGATGATAGAGTATGTAGGTGTGTTCGGATACATGGTGGGCAGTCAAACGGTAAAATACGTTGCGTTCAGTTATAAATAGTTGGTTTTTAATATTCGTGATGATATTCGGCGAATATGAATATTCGGTAATATCTACTATTCGGCGAATACGAATATTCGTATTCGAATTCGTTGCATCACTGTATAATATGAAAGTAATTTTTGTGTAAAATAAATATGTAGTATGTATATTTTATCAAAATGCTTTTTCTAATTTTTTTACCATACCTAAAACGCCATAACAAACTTTTTGACAACTTCATAATTACAGTATTAATAATAACATTAATTATAATAAAATTATTAATTACTATCTGTAACCCATCAAAATGACGGAACATTGGTTCGCCCTAGTACATATTTTTAGCATCTTTTTGGCGATCTATGGAGAGGCGGCCATAGCGACATGCGTTAATCGGCTGGTTAAGGTTTGGCGGCCCGGGGTTCAAGCCCTATCTCTGGCCGATTTCAATTTAGAAAGTAAATAATAATCGCCAGGGGTCACTCTCGAGTAAGCTTTCCACTTCCCTAAACAGCTTTTCTTAATTGATGTTCATATTGAGGCGTTGCAATATTCCCCGGTAACCATTGCATTTCTTTCCTTTATGTCGATCAACAAGATCCCTTCACAATTCCAGGGAACTGTCATCATGACCCTTTTTCTTTATTTTATGACCTTTGCCATTCTAGGGGGTGCTTCACTAGGACAACGCCACTCCTTAGATTTCTCTTTTTTAAAAAAAAAAACATTTCATCTCCTGTAAAAATGGAGCTTTGATGTCTTTTTCCCTCTCAAAACAGATTCATAAGTTCTTTACGATACGTAATTAGTCGATGCTTTAGTGCTACGGAATAAATTTTTAGCTCTCATGCATTATTTTAAATAATTTGCAGAAGATCATGTAGAACCACAGGTACTGTGTATTCGGATGCACTTAATATATCTTGATTCACTTCCTTCCGTCAGCTGTATATTGCTAGTAGAATATAGGGGAAGAATATAGAAGAAACACACCCACCATCTAAAAGGTGTTTAATTTTTGATGGTTTGATTACTATTTATTTTTATTGTTTCACTATATGTTCGCAGCCGGCGTTGCACGGTTAAGGATTAAGTTAAAATAAGTTTAACCCTCGTAGTTACTTGTCGTCTAGTTTCCAATCCATAGTATATATGCTAGCTTCTTTTTCTTCACTGGAGGAAACAAAGGTTCCGTTGTTTTGTTTTCTAATAAAAACAAAGTTTCCACTTAATCTAGGCTGGGATGAATGGGATGTCCAGGGAGGAAATTAGGCCATTGTTTTCCGCGGGTCCTAAAGAATAAGTATGCAAAATTTGGGTCAGATCTGTCAAACGGTACAGATTTTCATGAAAAATATATCCGGGGAGCGGTAAATGGGGGGAGGGAGAAATGTCGCGTTTGTTAGCCACCTGGTCCCAAAGAATGAGTATGCAAAATTTTGGTCAGATCGGTCAAACGGTGTAGATTTGCATAAAAAATATATTGTGGGGGAAGGGATGCTGTAAATGGGGAGGGGGGAAAGGTCTATGTTTACCGTTAGAATTTAAGAAAAAAGATGTTAAATTTGTGTCAAATCTGTAAAACGATATGGATTTGGATAGAGAATATACCAGGTGGAGTGGGTGGGGTTAAGGAGAGGGGAAAATGTGGCGCATGTTTTTTTCCGCCGAATACTAAAAAAAATAAGAATCCAAAATCTGAGTCACATCGGTCAAATGGTGTAAATTTGTTTTGAAAATATATATAATTAATAAAATAAACTTAGTTTTCACCACCTTTTTATATTGAAAATATCAACATGTTTCAAGGTCTATGGCCCCTTCGTCAGGATACAATTTATACTAACAAAAATTAAATTCAAAAATCGAAGTATTGACAATCAAAATATTAAAAAAGTTATATATGGAAAATGAAAAGTAATAAAGTACTTACTTAACATGAAAATAAATTTTGTTACCCATCGAGTCATTAAAAATAAATATACAAAATTTGGGTCAGATAGGTCAAACGGTGTAGATTTTTACAGGAAATATATCAGGGGGAGAGGGTGTATTGAAGGGAGAGGTTCTCCATGTTACCCGCCGGGTCCTTTTTGCAAAATTTAGGTCAGATCGGTCGAACGAAACTCTTTACATTTAAGAAAGACAATTTAATTAGTATGTGTAAGCCGTGCATATGAGGCACATTGTTTCGCTGTATTGGTGTTTATACTCGTACACTCCCAACACAACGGAACAATGTGCCTCGTACGCACGGCTTACACATACTAATTTGATTGTCCTTAAACGAGGTCTACAGATTTTCATGAAAAATATACCAGCGGAGGGGGAGGGGTGAAGAGGGAGGAGGGAAATGTCACCTACGTTACCCGCCGCATCCTGAAAAATAAGCATGCAAAATTTGGATCAGGTCGGTGTAGATCTATATAGAGAACAGGCAGACACATTGAGTTTTCTAGGCATAGATGTTGGACCACGAATGGCAATCAGAAGCAACCGTAAATAAAAGCATACAGTTTATATTCTTCCTAATGCATGATGAAAACACGCATGTATTCGAATGCAACGTCGTGTCAAAATTTCAAGTGCATCGACCAACTACTTTTCGAGTTTTGCGAACGCAAACACACGCGAGCTGAATTTTTATGGTCATAGATTACTCATCTTTATAATAGCACTGTACTTAATTGTCAGCATTTTAAAATATCGCTCGATACATGTTTCTCGGTGGTCTACCGGACGAGGTATGGATGATTTACATGAAGTTAGGTATGGATGATTTAAATGAAGTTAGGTATGGATGATTTAAATGAAGGTAGGTATGGATGATTTAAATGAAGGTAGGTATGGGTGATTTAAATGAAGGTAGGTATGGATGATTTAAATGAAGGTAGGTATGGATGATTTAAATGAAGTTAGGTATGGATGATTTAAATGAAGGTAGGTATGGATGATTTAAATGAAGGTAGGTATGGATGATTTAAATGAAGGTAGGTATGGATGATTTAAATGTAGGTAGGTATGGATGATTTAAATGAAGGTAGGTATGGGTGATTTAAATGAAGGTAGGTATGGATGATTTAAATGAAGGTAGGTATGGATGATTTAAATGAAGTTAGGTATGGATGATTTAAATGAAGGTAGGTATGGATGATTTAAATGTAGGTAGGTATGGATGATTTAAATGAAGGTAGGTATGGATGATTTAAATGTACGTAAAATAATTTACCTGTAGATAAATTTGTACGACTAATATTATTAGAACCCTACTGAGCGGAACCTTTTGGTCCTAAGCTTGTAAAAAACATGAAATTGAGGGCTTTCACATTCACAGATGATTGTACTCGGAAAACATCGTAGTTAAACCTTTTTATAATATTAGTAAATAGTACATTAGTAAGGAATACCAAACATACTGTTTAATTAAATTCTTTTGTACCCTTTATGTCACCAGCTTGTGTTTAAAAAGTAGCATTAATTATAATTACATTCGTTATTAGATGCAATACAAGTTATATGCATGTAAATATGTATACGAAAGTCAACGTGGCACGCTAGGACTGGATAGTAGCGTTGTATCAGTATGACGGGACGTTAGTTAGTTCCTGTAAATGATGGGTAGCAACTGTAAAATCCCTACAGAGTGTACACAAAGTAAATTTGTACTATGTAAGAGACTCTTCAGGCGGCGACGCGTTTATTTAAAGTATACTATACTAGTGCGCAGAGCTGCGCAATACTCGAGTATACATTCCGATCCTGATTGCACGCATCAGTTGCGGAAAATACTATTTTTTTATTGTTGCCATTTTATATTTGCCACTTGCCAAACTGTATTTGCAGTTTAAACGCAAGGACTTCAGACAGTACATGTACATTTCATTACTTAGGTATGTTATTGTCCTTAATGTATGATTATTATATATAAAAAGAAACCCGTGTTTCCCTACCCGCCAAGTTTTTTCCACAACCAGCCACAATCACCCACCGGTGGTTATGGTGGTGGATAGCCCTTGGTGTCACATCGAAAGTATGCGAGTTTGGTAGGGGTGGCTGTGCATGGGTGGGAGTGGGTGAAGAAAATGTGCTTTCTAGCACATTGTTTTGTTTCCGAAAGTTCTATAAGGTTCAAAACTGAGTGACGGAATGTGTCGGTGTGTCTGGAAGGTTCCTGTACAGTCAATAAATTTCTTGAAAGTTCTGGAAGGAGAATGTTCTAGAAGGTTCGCGAAAGTTCTACGACGATCCAAACAGTGTATTAAAAATCAACGCGTGCGTAGCCGCGCGGGCACAGCTAGTATAATATAAAACTATAATATTAAAACTTTTATGCTTTTAAGTATCCATTTCACAATGCACTGTAGTGTTTCTTTAGTGTTTTTTTCTATATTTTTTGTTCCGTTACATTTTTTATTCTATCCGGTAGTTTGTTGAATAATTTTGGTACTACGCACTGTTTGGTCCTGTCTAATAATTGTTTGTTTTTTTATTTCTAGTTTCTTATTCGTTATTTGTCTTGTCGTATAATCATGTTGTATAAGCGTTTTAAATCTTTCCTTCTCGTATTCTTCCAGTTTAAAATAAAGTTGTTTTTGAATCGGTAAGATTTTCCACATTTTGATTTGGTTTTCTTGTTCCTTACATGCTTATTTTTGTTTTTTGTCTAAATATGAGTAGCTTGTTGGTATTGTGGTTAGGACTCTCGCCTCGTGATCCAAAGGTTGCGAGTTCGAATCTCACTCCAGACCAGCAAGTTAGTCCTATTTTCATAGCACAAGCGTTTAGCTTAGTTTGAAAATAGTAAGAATATTGATGTGACACGTAATCCGTGTTCGCATCTCTATTTAAAAAAAAAAAATTAAAAAAAATATATATATAAAAATCGAGTATATTTTCAAGCACCGCATACAGAAATACTAACTAGAAAACATACTACGTTAGTACCAGTCCGTAATAGCCGAGTACGCTGTTTATAATAATTATATAAAAAATTTCTTAATAAAAGATTACTATATAATAAATGATGATTGTCACTTCAACATGTCTTATTTAATTTTTGAAATTAAAGACAGGCTTTGTCAGTTTGCTCGTGATATATACTATATTCAAGTCACGATAGAAGGCTAGTATTTATGCTATTATGTGTTATGCAACAACTAAAAGTTACATCAAAATTCAATTTTTTTATAGCTATATACAAGTGAAACTAATTTAAAAGCATGTTTACAATATCTAATTCAAATATATTTTTTTTTTGTCACATCAATATCCCGAACCCGCAACCTTTGGATCACGAGGCCAGTGTCCTAACCACAAGACCAACAAGCTACTTGTGTATTTCATATATTAAAAAGTGTAACATTAGTAATCCAACTGATTGCTAAATGGGTAATAGTTTCTGAACTTCTACATTACCCGATGAGGCGGATACTACACTCGAGTATCGCGCACAAATCGAGTATACTTTCAAGACATATATTTTATTTTCGCTCTTGAAAGTGCACCGCGCTAGTATGGGTGCGTACCGGCACAGTATTCTCTCAATAAAGGCGGCGGCGACGTATTTTCCGACATACAGCACAACTTCTGTGCTTGAGAAATCCGTTGGGAATTGAAAGCCATAGAAAGTTCATAATTTTCAGCAATATGTGAAACGAGGTAAACATTTTATTGGAACTTAGATTAAATATTTTTATCGGATTGAGTATTAATTAAGTATCGCGATGTGTTCTTCGGTACAATATAACACAGTTATGTGTGAATTCGATCTCTTTGTTACGGATGTCGACAATATGTTTAGTCGCTGGCACCCCAAATGTTCATGACATTGGCATTCTCAGAAATTTAAATCGTTTTTACAATCAGCGGAGTGTCGGATGGTCCGACTTACTATACATTTTATTAGAACTTTTCGTGGAATTTGCTTGCCTGTCTATTAGCTCAAAATTGTTGACTAAGTTTTTTATGGCTCTACAAAAATCGCACACATGTAATGTGATCTATATAAAAGTAGAGACAAATGATAGGTAATATGTTTATTTGCGATGCGAGAGGTAAAGCGAAAAATAGTATCGCTGAGTATAATTTTAAATGAATATATAGATTAACTATTTAAAATAAATAAAAACACTTTTCTTTGTATTAAACCATGATTTATTACTGTGCCAACCGGTTTCGCTTAAGCTTAAGCTTCATCATGGCAACTTAATAACTAAATAATAAATACAAAGCAGTGTACTTATATATACTTAATGAAGGAGACAAAATATAAAATTACATAGAAAAAAGAAAGACAACAATATACGAGTACAAATGAAAGAGACATAATATAAAATTACACGATATTAAAAGATAGACAGACCAGCATATGAACTAGAAAGAGCTAAATTACAACAAAAGATTGAACGCCAGGAGAGTGAAAAGGAAAGGAATATGAGAAATTAGTAGGATTTATATGGGGAAAATATTTAATATAGGACTGTTGGATAAACATAATTGATTATTAAGTATTTCACTATTAGCGTTGACCGATTTTTTTATTTCCAGAGCTTCTACATTATGTAATCTAATTCCCAACCCATTTTTATGTAGAATATGAACCCCTGTGTTACGGCAAAAATAATGATTTTTATCAATCAAGTGATTGGCGAATTCAGAAAATCCATTAATTACTATTTAAACATTTTAAATGTCCTTTAACGCGAATATAACATTACGAGAAGTTTTACCTATATAATGACTTAGATGATATCATTAAAAGATTTGGCAAATGGTGGTGCAACATTATAATTTAAAAAATATGTTTTACTTTACTTTGTAACACACACACAATATGAGCTATTAAATTACAACTATAGTTTCGAGAGGAGCAGTCCCTCTCATCATCAGGTATAGATAATAACTAACTTAAATACAAAATTTATCAATCTAATTGCGTAGGTCAGGGGGGCGCGCGGTGGGGAAGGGTATTTTTTCCGCCGAACAGCTCTAGGAGTGGTGAAGTGGACTGAAATGTGATATTATTTATTAACGTGTTTCCAAAATTTAAATTTTTTAGGATTTCAACGGTTTCCAAACTATTCATTATCCATCGTCTATGAGGAACCGAGTGGAGTCATTTTAATTACTGACCCCTGACCCCCTGACCTACCTAATAAGATTGATAAATTTTGTATTTGAGTTAGTCATTATCTATATCTGTTGATGTTGTGTGTGTGTATGACAAAGTAAAGTAAAACATATTTTTTAAATTAGACTTAGATGATCGTCTCGATCTTTTGTGTTAATGTTGCCCTGATGAAGCTTAAGTTTAAACGAAACCGGTTGGCACAATAATAAATCGTGGTTTAATACAAAGAAAAGTGTTTTTATTTATTTTAATATGTTTTATTTATTTTAATAAGTTGACAATATTTTCAAAGATTGTTGTTAAAAATACGATATTTATTATTTACAACAAATTCTCATCGTGGGGTACACGCAGAAAAATCATAAAATGTGCATATAATTACTTCCTTTCTTTTAACTCGTGGCGTCTGCTTGCTTGCCGTCGAAAAAAATTTGGATCGATTTTTAACCCTTTTCCCGTTATCCAATCGAGCTGAAACTTTGCAAGCAGACTCGTGGCGACGATCAAGAAGATCTATCAATTTTTCTTTAAAAAATATTCATAGTATAGTTTTGGATTTTTTAAAATTTTAATGTTTTTTTCATACAAGTTGTATGGAGATTCCGACGCACATGTTAGACTCAAAACCCGGAATGATAAAGGGAGTATTGTAAAAACTTGGTTTTTATGGGTTACTTTTTTTAATGCTTTTTATTGAAAAGCATGAATTGAAAAGAAATTGGAAATAATCCCTCCATTCAGATTGGCCGCCAATTCCGTTTCAATTTCCACCAACAGCGTTCCATTATAAATGATTAATATTACGTATTGAGTGGTGGTCTCGCCACGGAAGTCGGCTCCATTCAGGTCATTCAATTTGAAATACGGCCGACGGAACGATTCGCCGATTAGCCGTTTTCAAAAAAACAGGAAAAGTAATGAGGCTGCAGACGCACAGGGTAAACAGATAATTGATGCGCCTGTAATGGAATCTCTTGACGTTTCAATCCATTCGGCGATGCACGCTGTCCAGGATACAGTTCTTCTTCTTCTTCTTCATCAGCCTTCGTCTCTCCACTGCTGGATATGGGCCTCTTCATTCTCTTTCCATCCTTCCTTGTTGTTTGCTAATTGTAGCCATTTCTTTCCCCCCACAGCGGCTATATCGTCGGCCCATCTCTTTTGAGGTCTTCCGATGCTTCTCTTATTCTCCCAAGGTCTCCATTTCAGAAATCTGGAAAGCCATCTCGTAGCATCCTGCCTTGCAACGTGTTCTGCCAATTGCCATTGCCAATGCCATTGCCATTTTAGCTTCGCTACATGATCCATGATATCCACTACTCTAGTTCTGCTCCTAATTTCGTCATTTCTAATATCTTAGGCTTACTCCAAGCATGGATCTCTCCATGGATCGTTGCGTGCATTTGAGCTTTTCTACACTTTTCTTTGTAAGGGCCCTATTCTCCAATCCAAACGTCATCACTGGCAGTATGCATGATTCAAAGGCTTTTCTTTTTAGGCTAATTGTTCTCGAAGACATGTTTGAGTTTGCCAAAAGCAGCCCAGCTCATTCCTATTCGTCTTGGATACAGTTGAACCGAGAAAATTGATGAAGCCTTCACAATAACACGCGTCAGGGCCTGCAGTTATGAGAATATTATTTAGTTGCTCGAAGAATATCTTTTCTTCTGAACGAAGGCTTGAACTTTGTGGTGACATTATTATGAAAATAAAACACAAATCACTTTGTTTTCACCACTTTATTAGATTATACAATCTACAGGTTAAAATTTTTTACATATTAGTTATAAGATCCCGTAAATAAATAATCTAGAAATACTCGAAATTAGGAAAAGTGTCAATATTTTAATTCAAATATAATAAATAAGCATACTAAATTTGTGCACAACCCCTTTTGAATATTTTTCCACTTAAGATTCCATCCCCTTGAGATGACATTCTATAATTAACAGCTTCGACCCTATCTTCATCACTGACAGATTCATATAACATCTACTGTATTTCTTCGACATGTTTAGGGTTGTCTGGATTTACAGTATTTTCTGTTTCCCGATATTTTCGGCTAAAACTAAAACAAAGATAAAAAAGGGCATGAAAGGGCGCAATCAATCTCTCAGATTATTTCGTAAAAATATAATTTATTGTAAAACAATAATAATAATATCTAACTCACAGCTTTCTATCCTAATGTCCAACAAAATAATGATCTCAAATCTCGATAACGCCGAATCATTAATTTGATGAATGACACGGCGTCAGGCGCAATCATTCTATGAGATTGTTTTCTAAACTGCAACTCACATCAGCACTGCGGCAACGTACGCACGACTTAGGGCCGGTTGTTTCAAGTTGGATTAAAGTAAGCGTTCTCTTAAAGCATAGATTTTTACGTTCTCCACCAATCAGACGATCCGTTTTCGTAAAAATCTATGCTTTTATCGACCGCTTACTTTGATCGAACTTGAAACAACCGGGCCTAAGCGCTTGTTTAGATACAGCGGGAACCGTGCCGTTTCAGAATCGCATGAGATGCGTGCGGGTCTCATTTACCTAGGTTTGTATGTGATCGTTCAGACACAACCGTGCGGTTAGTCAACCGCTGCGGTGCCCGCAACCCCACCGCTAGAAAATAGACCCGCACGGCGCCCGCACGATCCTATTACTATGGGGCCTTACGAGAGCGTTCAGTCGCGTTGAAACAGGAGCACGCGTGGATTATATTCTCTTTTATATGGTTATGGATCGCTTTGACACTGAATTTTTTATTGATGAAGTGGAGAAAAGACCTGTAATATGGGAGAAAAGACCTGTAATAGTGTGAGGATTACTCAAATACGCCAAGAACCAAGCTTGGCAGGAGTTGGTGGAGATATTTGGATGTGGTGGAAAAAAAGAGTATCTTAGAGAAGTAGGTATTTATTCACCAAAAATGAACTGACAGAGTGATATTTATGTGTCTTGCCATGGAACACGGCCGTCGTTAACAAAGTAATGAGCGAATATATCTCTGATATTCAAAGATGGAGAACGGCACCAGAACTGTCAAACTGACGTTTATTTTCGCGCGCACAAATCGCTTATTAACCGCGGCTGTGTGAACAGGTGACACAAATCGCGTGTTTTGAAACGCGATTCTGAAACTGCACGGTTCCCGCTGTGTCTGAACAAGCGCTAAGGGTAGATGTCATCACCGAAGGACGATACTCGAACGCGCGGTCGCCATGCTCAAGTGGTTAAAAAAATATTTAGTAAAACAAACTCACAGATTTATTGCGCCCGACGGAAGGTTAAATGCCAAAAACATAGTCAAACAATATTGCCTAAAAAGTGCCATAATTATTATTTTCTTTAAATTTCTACGTTTTAAATAAATAATTGATTATATATTACTAACTAACTAACTTACCATCACGCCGTTTCCCCGTGGGGGTAGGCAGAGAGGATAGAGCGCCATACTCTTCTGTCCTGACATACAACTTTCGCTTCGTCTGCATTCATACATCTTCGCATGCAAGCTCGACGGTTGCTCAGGCTTCTAACAGGACCATCTTCCAGGACTCTTTCCTCATTCATTCGCTCAACATGCCCAAACCACCTGAGCGACCCTATTATTATTCTGTGTATTATGTATGCTACGATCAGCTTTACATTCACTCCTAATATCTTCATTCTTTACTCTATCATACATGGATTTACACACATACGTCTAAGGGACCTTCTTTTTATTATCAGTTACCTATAATTTGGTACACAAATAGATTTGAAGCGATTGGGAATAATTTTTGTTAAAACGTCGCATTTGAAACAGGTGCCTGTGAGACTCCATGTCCAGGGTAGTGTTAATAAAATATGACGTCCATACTTAAAGGTTAATAAATAAATTACCAAACCAACGATGTTTTAAAAATTAATAGGATTGCTCCAATTTGCGGGCTTCATATGACTATATGGACACCCGTGACATTTCTTTTTTTTCTCAATAATATTACAAAGTAAAACGATTTTTATTTTTCATAATTTTTTAATTTATTAAAATTAAAGCAAAATCTGTCAGTTTGAGATGAGAAAATGTGGTGAATTTTGCTCACATTGCCAGAAGATCGCCTTAATCGTATTAGCTTCAAATTGTAGTCACTTGAAATTAATAAATAATTGAAAGTGTTGCCATCTGTTGTGGATTACTCAATTAAGCCATGTATTCACTAGGGGACAAATCGCGAAACATTCCGCTCGGCATGTCGCATTAACATCTACGCTCATGTTTCGGGGACAATGACGCGGTCATTTGACGTGTACACACCGGGACTCGCATATCTTGTCGCGGAAATGTCACCCGATGAGGTTACGATGACAGGTGCGGTATCTCATTTGGCGAAAACGGGGTTCCGCACAATTCGAAATGATTTTTTGGGTCGCAATTTCAAATTAACGATATTTTTACTGTAGTAAATTGAATATTATTAAAAACAAAGTCCTTTTTGCAAATAATTATTGTTTTCCAGACGTCGCGGAAATATATCGCCCTACGAGGTAATGATGACAGCCGCGTATCTGTTTATGTTAATGAGTTTATCGAAAAGTAAGAGGAGAAAAAGGAGGAGAACGCGAAATTATTTACTGCAAAGAAAAAGAAGGACGGACATTCTATGAGATCTTCGATCGATACAGCTCGATGAGTTTAAGAACGATTTCGTTTCCCCGCATTGTCATCTTGATCGATACAGCGCATGCGTATTCACTTTTAAACATACCACGTGGTACTGACGCTCCGCGGAATGTTGCAATGAGCTCGCTCGGGTACCGTGCGCATGGCAACGTTGCCACGGCACGTAGAAATGCCGCGCTATGTTATGCGCGACGTGGCGGAACGTGCCCGACGTTGCAACGTCACGTAGACTCTATGCCGCGCGTGCTGTTGAGGGACAATTTGTCCCCTAGTGAATACATGGCTTTAACGTGACCGTCCACCAATTTATTTACACAAAACATTATTTAGGTTCATCATTGATTACTCATACTTTTGCATATCACTTTGTTTTTCTAGTTCGTGATGTGGAGATAATTTTATCTCCCAAAAACTCCGTCACAAATAACAACTTATTAACAACCTTAGGTAATATATCTATAAAAACATATAAATATAAATCTTTACATATGTCTATTACGTGTGTCCTCACAAAGCCCTTTGCGGTATTTCTGATGGTTTTATTTTCAAAAGGATCAAATAAATAATCGCCCTTTCAATAAATATATGGTTGCGAAGGATGTACATACATTATAGAGAAATATCTAAACATATTTGCTAATCCGAGGGATTTAAGTACCTACTGTTGAAATTCCCAAAGTATTAACATACATTCATACAATTCTGACAATTTTTGATTTACGTTATAAGTGGAATGTTTCTTTAAATTGTTTTTTACATATACAGGGTGTACCAGGGCTAGCAGCAGAAACTTGGCCCGTAGATTCCTTCCTATGTTATGAGTCTAAAACGTTCAAACAACCGTGACCATCAATAGTTATGGAGTTATGCAATATCAAAGTTTGCATTTTTTTTCAGTATTTCTGACTTATTTTTGCAAAACTTTCGACTATCATTACAATAACATATATCTAAAATGAAAAATTCAATCCCTTTAATACAAGTCAAATAAAATGACAAAAAACATCCAATTCCAATTGGAATTTTCCAGGGTTTTTATTATTTTATTTAACTTTCATTGAAATGAATGAATTTTTCATAGATGATATAAGTTACTATAATCATATATAAATGTTTTCTAAAAAAATAACTCAGAAATATTGAAAAAAAATGCCTCCTAAAAAGTCTTCCTCCGCTCATCTCGGTTTAGTGCCAGTTCAGAAGCTCCAAGGCAGAAATGTCTTTGAGCACCATCGTAATTTTGGCCTTACTAAGCTCCTTCGCCCTATCGGCCTCGAGTTTAGCAGGGACTTTGGTGCTCTCTTCACATGACCCAGCCACCGAAGTCTTTCCAGTTTTATAGATTTTGTGACTTTTAGTTCCTTAAACATATTATAGAGCTCATTGTTGTAACGTCTGCGCCAAAGTCCATTTTCTAGAACCGGCCCGAAGATACGCCTCAAAATTTTCCTTTCAAAATCCAGTGCTCGCTCATTCCTCTTAGTTAGTACCCACGTCTCAGCTGCGGACGTGAGCACTGGCCTAATAAGCGTTTTGTACACTAATATTTGGTGTTTCTAGATAGCAGCCTGGATTTTATCTGCTTTTGGAGGCGGAAGAAACAGCGATTAGCGCTCACTATGCGCTTCTGGATCTCCTCTGTAGTATTATTGTTGCTTGTTATAAGGGAGCCTTGGTATGTAAATCTTGGTACCGTTTCAACATGAGAGAGTTGGGATTTGTTGGATGCTTCCTACGGCCATGTATTTGGTCTTCTGCTGGTTTGCTACGAGACCCATGTTTTTGGCAGAACTTTAAGATTTATGAAGACATTACAAGGATATACAGCTTCGGAAATATCCTCATCCTGGAAGCCCGCCTTACTCCAGCATCCAGCATCGATGCACACTGGAGAAAGATACTGGCCCCGCATAATTGACATGTCATCGCCCGCTAAAGCCGCTAATATACGATATTTTACGAGACGATTTACGATTACGATTTCTTTTTAATACTTCTCCTCTATTTTATATGATTTTATTATTTCTCTTTTATTTTATATAATATTTTTAATGTATGTACCTACTTCTATATGGAATGTGTGGGATTGCACAAACCTCCCCACATTCTGGAATAAAGTTATATTTATTTATTTATTTATTACGTAAAGCATCGAGAGTTTTCGCAATTACGTCGATATCGTCAGCGTAAGTCAGTAGTTGCACATTCCTGATACGAATACTTAACCAAGGTTGAAAATCTGATTTTCATCCCCGTGTAAAATTATATTTAAGAAGCACCGCTTTCTTGTACTCGTCCATTCGTCCAACGCATAACTTAAACAAACACCTGATGACGGCTAAAGAAGTCGTATTACTGAATACTGAATACGATTTCAAAACACTTAACTCAAATACCCGGCGCGGCGCCGGCGTGTGTTTGGACAGTCGTAAATTATTTTTTAAAGTGTTTGCGTCTCCAATATCACACGGCAGATTTACGATGCATTCATCTTAAACCGTTCCGTGATTCTTGCAGTGTGTTCTGAAGAACAGATAAATAAACAATAAGACGTAAATATTATAAACATAAAAATATATCGAAATCTTAAGTGCGGATCGCTAACACAATGAAGGGCTTTATTCGTGAGTGAGAACAGCGAAAAGTTCAAAGACAAGGCGTTACTCATATCACTTATCGCCCTTTTCGGCACGACGGTGAGTGTAACACCTTTCGTTGTTTTATTTATACTCTTCCAAAATTATTACGAATCCCGGGACTCGGTGCATCGAAACCCCACGTATTCCCGGAAATCCATTTCATATATTTGAGGGACAATGCTAGAGACATCTGACGTCCTTTTCATTACGTAGTATACATAGATTACGCAGCTGGTAATGATTCCTCTTCATTTTTAAGGTTCGAATCATTTAACAATTACACTAGAATATGCCAGAAAATTATTATTTTAGATATTTTATCTTCTTTTATAGTCCAGTATGAATTGAAAACAATATTTTTATACATGTAATATATGTTATGAGAACACAATTACTGGATTTTGTCCATAGAGTGATAATTATTTATTAAGATCACAGAAACGACGCTATTAATAATTTGTATTCATCACTCTGTGGATAAAATCCAGTGATTTTATTTATTTATTTATTTATTTATTCATACGCCAATCGGCTATATACATTGATTTTACAAAAATAATAGACTTAAATGAATGGATTAGGAAAATTGCACATATATAAAAAAAACAATACTAGCATAGTAACAACATGGAATAATCATATAGGGTTGAGGGTAATTTTAATACTGTGATAACAATCTTTTTGCCGCTGATGAGAATGAGACGTATGATTCATCGAAGAAGTTGATATCAACACAGTGGCTATTCACCAGATTGGCAATCCTATTTCTTGGGCCATTGTACACGTAACTTTTTGTGGATTTAGTGGTTTCTAACAATCTACGCACTCTTAGATCTCAGAACATATATATATTAAAATATTTAAAAAGATTTAGTTGTGAATATTTATTTTTCTGTTTATTCGGCGAAGTCTTATTAAGTGCTAGTACAAGCCTTTTGATATTTTTTAAGTATTAAAATTTTTTAAATGTTTGTTAAACAGTTTTAAGTCGATCCGGGGCAGAAGCCCTACTTACCACCGCAAATGCCCATATACTATAGCAGTGGATGATCGGTTCTACAAACTTTTCTGCAGCCGAAGTAGTAGCTGACCTCAGAATTTTGCGCCTACGATTTAAAGTCGTCTGGGATGCAGAGCCTTGAAGATTCAGAGGCCCGTATTATATGTCGCCGCGTACATCATTCAAAAAAACTTAGATTCGACTCTGAGGAAAACAAAGTCAATGTAATTCACGCAATTATGCACGATTTAATGTCATATACACCAGTTTCTTAACCTGTGGTCCGCGGACCCCTGGACTCATCTCTGGATTATTTAAGACTAATAAATAAATGAAAATAAAAGCAAATACAGAAACAGATTACAAGTGGAATCCGATTTGTGATTACAACTTGATGGTAACTTCAACCCGAATATCACTAATTTAGTTGCAAAAAAGCAACACCAACCTCCACATTAATAAACCGTTAATTAATATAAATACTGCTGTTGCACGTTAATTATTAACGTATTTTTTTTATTAAAAAAAACATATTTTTTGTCTTAAGGTCTTAAGAATATCTGGTGAAAATTTCAAGCAAAAATTAAAAAAAAAAAGCATAGTTACATAACTGATATTAGGGGTAACCCTTTGTTGATTACGCGCAACACGCAGGTAGCTGCCAGTCGGGCTCTTTCATAATAAAAACGTAGACCTGTTTCTATTATGTTTGTGAAGAGTGCTCGACGATATGGGGTTTCTAAGCAAGGTGGAGGACATATATTATGGATCTGGAATCGATAATTTTATGTAAGTTGAAAAATTTCGCGATTTATTATTCGCTCAATTTTCAAACGCGTTTTACCTACTCGAAACCATATTTTGAAAATCGGTGACCAAAATATCTCGGCAACCACTGAACTGATTTACTTGAAATTTCTAGTGGTTATTCTATACATAATTATCTAGTCTTTGTCGTAGGATTTTTTTACGCTATTTTAAATTCAAACGCCGGCTATTTTGTCTTAAATATATATTTTCAAAAACCCCTACGTCAAAGACTAAATTATAGTGTCAATTTTGATAATCTTTTTGTTTTTATTTTATTCTGGTGATTACGAATGAAATAGTCGTCGCGGAGGACCTTTTTTTCGTCAGTCGATATAACCCAAGAATTTTCCGCCGACGTTGAATATTTTTTAATAAATAAAATTTAACATATTCTTAAAAGTATGTATATGCTTTTAAGAATATGTATAAATATTCATGAATATGTATTCTTAAAAGTATGTATACACTTTTAAGAATATTTAGGGGGAATACCTACCTACGAAGCGCGAAAAAAGGCAATTTTTGTGAATTTTTTAAAGTGTGAATAATGGTATTGGTATCATTTCTAGATGAAAACACTTTCTTCTAGAAATGATACCAATACCATGATTCGTATAGGTTTTCTTAAAAAAATTCACAAAAATTGACTTTTTTCGCGCTTCGTCGGTGGGTATTCCCCCTTAAGGGGGTTCTTGAAAATTGTGCTTGATTTCCTAGGGGTCCGTGGCTGAAAAAGGTTGCGAAACGCTGATATCTATACACTATTATTACTAACTAACTAACTAACTAACCATCACGCCGTTTCCCCGCAGGGGTAGGCAGAGAGGATTGAACGCCACACTCTTCTATCCTGGCACACCACTTTTGCTTCGGCCACATTCATACATCTTCTCCATCCTCAAATACTTGTAGTACTGATCGTGCCAGGTCTTTCGCGGACGCCCTCTATTCCTGTTGCCTTCAACATTCGCCTCATATATTTTCTTAACCATCTTTTCCTCGTTCATACGTTCCACATGACCAAACCATCTCAGCACTCCTTTCTTTATTCCATCTACCACACTACAGCCAGCATTGCATTCGCTTCTAATTTGTTCATTCCTCACTCTATCGACCAAAGATTTTCCACACAAGCGTCTTAGTGACCGCATTTCCTCCGCATTCAGTCTACTTTCATTCCTCTTTTGCCAATTCCAGGCTTCACTTCAATACATAAGGGTTGGCATTATTACGACATATAAAAATTCCGTTATTTAGCTTTAAACGCTTTTCGCTCTCTTATAAGATAAATTTTTTTGAATTGAATTTCTATTCCGACATATTGAATTCCTTTACCTAGCGGACGTATGTGCTTGTTAATTTATGTTAACCCCCGAGTTCCATCCCCTTTGATTCGGACATATCGACCAGCGGCTCCGACGTGACCCCTCGCCGAGATTTCCCATCTCGGCCTCGTCGCGTCTTCCTCCCTGGTCCAGCGGAACACTGAAAGGCTTTCAATCGCCGCACAGAGGAATCTATCGATACCTATTTTCCCACCCCTTGTGATCGTACCTTTACATCCCTGTATTATTTAATCGTTTGAAGAAAATCGACGTTCCCAAGTCTTAATTAAAATCCACCAAAAATATTGGCATTTAAAACGACATGACTTTTTTAATCAATCAAATCTATAACGAACATTGTTTTTATATTTTATCAACCGGTTTCGGAAACATTTTCTTAGGCAGGGCGATAAAATTGTTTTTTTTATCACCTAGACGAACGAAATGATAAAAAAAGTTATTAAATTATAACTGATACACCGTCGCTGTATGTATAATTAATCCTGCGTGACGTTTAAGTACAAAGCTGTTTTAAAAAATAACTGCACAGACTAGATTTATAAAAAATATTTCAAATAATTACTAGGCATACTTTCCAGATGAACGGCAATGTTTTTTTAGTATATTTCGATTATTTATATGAAAAATTGTCAAATTGATTCGTTCATCTCAGAATGTACTAAACGGCATATAGGATTTATTATATATACAGCGGCGGCATATTACCTTAACATTTACCTACCCACGTCCGTAATGATTGTGTACAGAACAATAATTATTTTGGCAGAACGACAGTAAAGTGACCTAAGGAATACGTCAACTTCGTTACTATTTTAATTTATTTTTTATTTGTGCTTCAACAGGCCAAAAGGCCCAATTACAGAAGCGGAACACATCACGAAATACACAGGCTTGAGTAAATCGCATAGGTTAATCGTGACCTCACTAGGAATCGAACCTGGACCCCGAACCCTCGGTGTGTGTCGTACCCGCTGGGCTACGAGGGCTGCCTTCTTTATGCTGTACCCATAAACGTCAAACGTTTAGTCTTTTACCTACCTAAACACTGTAGTTAAAAAAATAATTCATGCATGTTTTATTATCTACCTGCACGAAATAGGCATCAACCGAAGTTGGATTGAAGAAGAATGCTAGTTTGAAAATGATTATCAGGCAATAATAGTTTTACAATAATTGCTTAAATATTTTATTTTATTTTTTATTTATTTCTTTAGTTAGCTAATATGACACTCCTGTATATAAACTAGTATTTTACGCTTTACATTCTACAATCTATTACTAATATACTATCCATAATACCTTACATATTTTCATTTACATATCTTATAATATTATACAATCTCTAGTGAATCTTAATCTATAATATAATATATAATACATCTTATGCTCTACAATGCTATACTATTTTTCACATAATTCCAGCATTTGTTTTTAAAATCATTCCTCATATTTATATCCTTCACATTTGCCGGCATCTCATAATACATTTTTACACCTCTGTTTGTACATTAGACAATTTATTACTACAATAAATTATCCATAATACCTTACATATTTTCATTTACATATCTTATAATATTATACAATCTCTAATGAATCTTAATTTATAATATAATATATAATACATCTTATGCTCTACAATGCTATACTATTTTTCACATAATTCCAGTATTTGTTTTTAAAATCATTCCTCATATTTATATCCTTCACATTTGCCGGCATCTCATAATACATTTTTACACCTCTGTTTGTACATTAGACAATTTATTACTACAATAAATTATCCATAATACCTTACATATTTTCATTTACATATCTTATAATATTATACAATCTCTAATGAATCTTAATTTATAATATAATATATAATACATCTTATGCTCTACAATGCTATACTATTTTTCACATAATTCCAGTATTTGTTTTTAAAATCATTCCTCATATTTATATCCTTCACATTTGCCGGCATCTCATAATACATTTTTACACCTCTGTTTGTACATTAGACAATTTATTACTACAATAAATTATCCATAATACCTTACATATTTTCATTTACATATCTTATAATATTATACAATCTCTAATGAATCTTAATTTATAATATAATATATAATACATCTTATGCTCTACAATGCTATACTATTTTTCACATAATTCCAGTATTTGTTTTTAAAATCATTCCTCATATTTATATCCTTCACATTTGCCGGCATCTCATAATACATTTTTACACCTCTGTTTGTACATTAGACAATTTATTACTACAATAAATTATCCATAATACCTTACATATTTTCATTTACATATCTTATAATATTATACAATCTCTAATGAATCTTAATTTATAATATAATATATAATACATCTTATGCTCTACAATGCTATACTATTTTTCACATAATTCCAGTATTTGTTTTTAAAATCATTCCTCATATTTATATCCTTCACATTTGCCGGCATCTCATCATATATTTTTACACCTCTGTACTTTAGACAATTCTGTGGGTACACAGTTTTCTTATATGGCAATCATATGCTATTCCTATTTCTGGTTTTACAGTTATGTACATCACTATTTAGAATAATTTTGTTCAAAAAATATTCTGGCATTTTGTTACTGTTAATTTTATCTATGAGAAAGTTATAAATAAGTATTTTTTTTATTTCCATCTAATCGAGTGCTCTTTTCATTTCTTCACTTCTGCTGTATTTTTTTAAAATATGATTCTCATCGCCATGTTTCGCACCACTTGTAGTTTCTTGATGTTTCCTTCAATACAAGACTGTAGCACAATAGTTTACGTGAGGAGTTATTATAGTTTTGTATATTAACTCTGCACTATTTTTATTCAATTTTTTTCTCAATCTTCTAAGAATGTTTTTTTTTTGATATTTTTTTAGAACATATTCAAAATTTGCTGCCGAAGTTAATTTTGAATCCAAAATAATAAGTAAATATTTCATTTCATACACCTTTTCAATGAGATCACCGTCAATATTTACATTTTTATTATAGTTTTGTATATTAACTCTGCACTATTTTTATTAAATTTTTTCTCAATCTTCTAAGAATGTTTTATTTTGATATTTTTTTAGAACATATTCAAAATTTGCTGCCGAATTTAATTTTGAATCTAAAATAATACCCAAATATTTCATTTCATACACCTTTTCAATGAAATCACCGTAAAAATTTACATTTTTCATTGGATTTCAATTGCAACAAAATATCTAGAGGATTTTTCATTGCATCACTTGCAGTTTCTCGACGGCCAAATGCAAGACTAGCGCATTTGGCAAATTATTTTCGTAATTTATTTTCGAATTTATTTTTATACTGAATTCGTTTGTCACTTTTCTGGCTTCACGGTTTATAAATATAGGTTATGCAGTTCGCATTGTGCCGCGGAGCCAGTCCGGAGCGCTCTTTGGCAGTCTCGCCACTTCAGGCATTGAATATTTTACGACGCGTTGCACAGTTCGCCTCACGTGCCCATCCCTAGGCGCGCTCACATCACTCCCTTGGAACCAACCAACAGTGCGACTGTACAAAATATACAGAGGGAACCGAAATAATACAGACACTTCAACGTGACAAAAACCTTGTGACATTATTAGGTTGATGCATACTAATTTGACGTAATAATAATAATAAAAAAGTAACCCATAAAAACCAAGTTTTTATTATACTCCCTTTCATTGCAAAATATAACAACAATTAAAGACGAATTAAAACATATAACATAACACTAAACTTACAGTAATTTAATATATTTCTAAAATGTCAGATTTTTTGAGCTTTGATAAGACACTTCATGCTTTGAAGATTAAATTCTAAAAACATTTGTCAGTCAATTTAGATTTTCGACATTCGTAGTGAAGTGCCTATTATGTATTCCGACGGAGTGATTCAAATTTAGAAAATATTCCGCCACGTTATCGGACCGCCATTGCTAGTAAGCAAACTTTTCTAATGATTATACTATAATTATTATTATTTTTTAACGAAAATTTGATAGATCTTCTTGATCGTCGCCACGAGTCTACTTGCCAAGTTTCAGCTCGATCGGATCACGGGAAAAGGGTTAAAAATCGATCCAAAGTTTTTTCACCCGGCAAGCCGGCAAGCAAGCAAGCAGACGCCACGAGTTAATATAAAGGGAGTAATAAATAATTTCTGTAGCGCCATTTTCGTAAAAAAATCACGTCAAGGGCGCTCTACACTAACATCGTTTAGTCCTACACTAGTATTTAATTTAAAGAAAAGGATTTTACAAAAAGGTGCGTTTTAAGTCTTTTTTTAATAACTGTTTCTGATGCACTGTTCCGTATTACGGAGGGAAGAGAGCTCCACGCCTTTGGGCCTGCCACCGCAAATGCCCGTTCACTAAACTTAGTCTTCTGGTTGTGGATGGTCGGTTCTACAACCCTTCCTGCAGCTGAAGTACTGGCTTACCTCAGAGTTTGGCGTCTACTATTTAAGTTGTCTGGGATGCAGAGTTCTTGATGATACAGAGGCGCCATGTTATGTGTCGCCTTGTACATTAACCAACACAACTTAAACTCGACTCTGAGGAAAACGAAGCCAATGTAGTTCGCGCAAAAGGGATGTTATACGCGAGAATTTTGATGCTCCGTATACTATTCTTGTTGCCGTATTAAGAATTGACTGTAGCCTATCCAACTGGACGTTGTTATGCAGAAAGCACTCAATCAATAAAACATGGAACTGAGAAAATGGCTTTTAAAAATTTGAACCTAATACGTCGATATTTAATTCATAATTGCACTTTTTTTTGCATAGGGTTAATTTCAGACATGTTTTTTATTCTTAAATGAAATTACAAGAAAAAAACTTTTATTTAAGAAGATATGACGAGTTTTACAAATTGGATTCTTTCTACTAAGTGTTTTTAATGTACAAAGACAAACCATATTTTTTCTATGTGGGTTCTATGTTCTATGAATTTGATTGAGCATGAAGTAAAATGTATTTTCTGAGGGTTAGAAAACGTTCAACCGCCTTATATGTTTTCTACAAAAATATTATTATTAATTTTTTTTAATAGGTTGTGCTACTTTGTAGATTGACATTTAAAAAAATATATTTTATTATTTGTTTTAATCTACTTATATTCATTAATTACACCTACATGTTTCGGAAAAAACCTTTCCATCATCAGGGTGTTTTATAAATGTCAAAATATCAAAATGAATGATGTCTTTTGTTTTTTTTTAATTATTTAAATATTATTGCTGAAGTTCTTGATTACACATTATTGGAAACTTTAAAAAAATTTATTATTAGTTAAATTTAATTGATTATTAATAATATTTTGTTTACTTTTACATGCTTTACTAATTTCTAACGATTCTTAATTATTCAATTTCAGACCAAAATTATTTATGTGTAAAATAGAAAGTCCTAAATTTTTATCAAAGCCGTGATCATTTTCTAATAAATGATATGCAAATTCAGAAAAACCAGGATTATTCAGACATCTCAAATGCTCTTCATTACATTAACTCTCTCTTTCAATAAACCCTTCTTACATTAAAATTTCAGTCGGTTTTTCCAATAAAATTATTACAAAAAATGTAAATACACCGTAAAACTGAGAGAATATAAAAATGCTGCGAAAATTTTTAACGCAGTTTTAACCAAACCGCTGGATCATCAACATAAAAATTCTCTCAACGTATCAACAGAGATAAGTTCTGAGTGCAGATTATCTCAGAATTAGTTAAGAGAATTTGTTTTCAAACACCATAGAATAATTAAAATTTAATTATTCTGCGGTGTTTGAAAACAAATTCTATTAAGGGGGGGGTAAGGTTAATTCGTACAAAAAAAGGCATGTTTTTGTGAATTTTTTGTACACAGTTAAAATCTCTTTATTAAAACCAATAGTACATTAAAGTATGATATTTGAACAATATTGTGTAAAATTTTCAAGACGAAATATTAAGAAATACGGCAATGGCAGCAATTATTCGGACGTGTCTCGGAAAAAAGTAGAATTGCGGTGTCCATCATAACTTGGTGCTAAATCATCTGAAATCAAAAAATCAAAGTTCATTCGTTAGATAATAGATTTTCCCAGGTAAAGCTGGGAGGGTTTTTTGAAATTTCAATTTTTAAATTTTTTGGAACACTTTGAAGGGAAAAACGCGATTTTTTGCGAAAAATATCGACTAATTTGTTATTAAAAAATAAAAATTAATAACAAATTTGAAAAAAACTCGACAGCGTTATCTCGTAAATTATGTACAGAAATAGTATTCAAAATTTCAAAAGGATCGGTGCAGTAGTTTTGAAGTTATGATGGACACCGACTTTGAAAACGTGAGATGTGGGGAAGACGATTTAAAGTTTTGCACACTGTAAAATTCAAAATAAAACTCAACACTTATTTTATACTTACACAAAATCGTCGATGCCATGTTCACACGGCAAAGAGCTTTCATCATCAGCATCTGTTTGTCCTTGTCTACGCAAAACTCTTCCAATGCAAATAGCACGTCCGGTAGTCCTCAGGTGAGCGCGTCTCTTAGCTGCCCGAGCAGGTATAGAAAATCAGTCTGAGTATCGCTCAAATGATCATAATTTCGTCAATTTTGCTCCGATTGACTTGAAATTTTGACACAATATTCTTACGATGTTATACATTCATTTAAAAAATTAAAAATAAAATGCAAAAAAAAAAAGTTAAAAACCTTACCCCCCCTTAAGTAATTCTAATAATAATAATAATCAATAATTTAATAACTTATAATATTATATATAATAATAATTAAATAATTATACGTAATATTAATTAGCTCGCGGTAAGAAATTCATTTAAAGTTGTACATAAAAAAACAAATGCAGAACTTGCAATTTAAATTTTTCAGCTGCCTTCATCCGCAAACAATGTCTGACGTAATTTTTGTCTGCGGAAAAGAATAAATAAACATTTTCGTAAATGCTGTGCATTTTCCACACCGGATGCATTTAAAAATACGAGCTCGATGGGCGTTTTCGAAATCGACCAGCGATTGGCCCCGCCCGCCGCGGAATTTAACCACGCCTTGTTTGAGCTAAAATGTCGACCAATTATGAATATCGAATTTCAAATGCACTCTTTCACCAGGTAACCTTTGAAGCTCCGGCAGGGGGATGCAACTCACCCCCCTCGGCCCGCCCGCGCGGCGTATCATGAATGTTGCAATCACATTTTCAGCGGCGTGTGACGAATATTGTAATCACATTTTCGACGCTAATTTCGGCCGCCGCACGTGCATAAACTCGCCAAATTAGGCGCTCCGGCGTAGGTGCAAAATGAGACGGGCGTCCAGTTTTTAAACATCTAATGTGCTCATAATTATTTTAAATTAATTAAATTAAATTATAATCATTTATATATTTAAAAAAATATTGATTGTAGATATTATTTGTATACACTATCTACTTATATTATTTGATGTAATGGTGCAAATGTTTAAAATTAAACATGGATTAGTACCCAAATGCTTTGATGACAGGATGAAGCAGAATAAGGATTTTCATTCCTACAATACAAGAGGATGCGACAACATAAGACTACCGAAGAAAAAGAAAAACACCTCACAAGATTTATAAAGGTATAAAAATCTTCGATAGCCTACCAAAGGAAATTCAAAACATGGGGAATATAAGGAGGCTTAAACTGAAGTGCAAAAATTTTATTACAAAAACTTTTAAATGATTAGATGGGATGCAATGTCTAAGTGAGATCATATATTAGCCCACACAACATTATGTGTGGAACTAAATTATTAAGATAAATAAATAAGTAAATTACGGAAATACCTTTTCATCATCAGGGTGTTGTATATATACAAATAATTCAATCAATATTTTTTTTTAAATGTCAACCTACAATGTTGCTGAATCAATTGATTTTTTTAAAAATCTTTATTCAATGCTATACTAATCCACGCTATTTATCTATGTGGCAGAAGAAACGCTTTTGAAATGAAACTTCTTTGACCACTCTAGATTAAATTGAAATCATCGTCACACGCGGCAATTTCCCCGTGGGGGTAGGCAGAGAGGATAGAGCGCCAGGTAAGTTAGTTAGTCACACGTGTGACAAAGAACACACAACAATATTAACAATATCGCTCCCAAAGGAACAGTGCCTGGCTGCGTATTAAAATGATTTCGTTTAATATTTAAAGCTCAATTATTATTTGTACTGTTTTTAATCGACACACTTTTTTGCTCTACCGTGTATTTGTATCGTGCAATTTCGAGAAGTATTCTCGAAATTTTTCCATTTCCGAACTCAATGGACAATTGGGCGGATGTGAGTACGACAGTGATCATCGAATTCCCTGAGTGAAAAACGTCGATTACGTTAATTTGATGACACGTCAGTTCATTTGAGACGGATACTGCACGTTTTAAAATACTGCAAAATATAGCGCGTTGTAGATATTTTCTTTCTATTCACATCTAGTAAAAGTGATCTTGAATGTAATTCTTAATTATACTGTTGTTTTTTTGCTATTACTTTGTGGTTATTCATTATAAATATAATTAAACCAATTAACAGGATATACTTAATACAAATGATGGACGACGTCAGGGTACACGTGTACTGACGAAGGAATGTTGTTTTCGAAACCGGTTAGTTTTTATCAAAAATTAAGTGGTGATTAACTAAGTCAATTCGTTTAAGTGGGGGTAAGGTTAACTCATACAAAAAAGGCGTGTTTTTGTGAATTTTTTGTGACGACACAGTTAAAATATCTTTATTAAAACCAGTGGTACAATAAAGTATGATATTCTAAGAATATTGCGTAAAATTTTCACGAAGAAGTATTAGAAAATACGGCAATGGCAGCAATTATTCAGACGTGTCTCGGAAAAAAGTAGAATTGCGGTGCCCCTCGTAACTTGGTGCTGGATCATCTGAAATCAAAAAATCAAAGTTCATTCGTTAGTTTTCCCCAGGTAACGCTGGGAGAGTTTTTCGAAATTTCAATTTTTAATTTTTTTGGAATACTTTGAAGGGAAAAACGTGATTTTTGCGAAAAATATCGGCTAATTTCTTATTAAAAAATAAAAATTATTAACCAATTTGAAAAAAAATCTCCAGCGTTACCTCGCTCATTATGTACAGAAATAGTGTTCAAAATTTCAAAAGGATCGGTGCAGTAGTTTTGAAGTTATGAGGGGCACCGACTTTGAAAACGTGAGTTGTGGGGAAAGCGCTTCAAAGTTTTGAACACTAAAAAATCTGGTATAAAACGTTCATAAGCGAATTTTATCGGCTTACCTCACACCGAATCATCAATCCAGGTCCATAAAGGTTAGGCTTGATGGCATCCAAAACATCCTCGGGAAGAGCACTGTACGTGTGTTAGAAAGAATCTAATGCATTAGGGTCGGGTAGGTATAAAAATTTGACAGGTATAAAAATACTCATAACTTCGTTAATTTTGTTCCAATCGACTTGAAATTTTGACACAATATCCTCGAAATATTATACATTCAGTTAAAAAATAAAAATAAATGTAAAAAAAATAATACCTAACCCTCCCCCCCTTAATTCATAATTGCTATATAATAAATTATTTGTGTTTTTATTCTATATTAAAATGCCTTTTAAAACCTCTGAAAAAATGTTTCTCCCCTGGAACTGCGCGCATCCTAAAAAACCGCAAGACCGAAGAATGCAACAGAGCTCATTCTTGGAATGCACCAGAAATCCTTCGGACCGCAATAGGTTCCGGCAGATCACCCTAAGTAGTAACTAAGCGCAGTTCTAACACCACGCCTAAACGAGTAAAACGGAGTATTGGAAGGAATTTGTATAGTACCGCGATTTTTCGCGCGTTTTCCAAGTAGAAAATGGATCCGGTTCGCTTGAGTAATTTGAAATTCCCTTCTAGCGTAAAATCCGAACCGCCTTCGGGTGATTCGTCCGCAAACTAATTATTAGCTAATTAGCTATTGTGCGGATGTAAGAGTTCCCAGTGGCAAGAGGCGGAAGCGAAGGCTTTGTTCTGCACTTTGTCCTGGTGGGCATCGCGCCGCCGTATTTAGAAGAGGAAACTCGGTGCCTCGGTGAAATGTAAATAAAGTGCAGGCATACTTAATGAAGGTCTCTCGCTCGAAGAAATTGAGTGGCTGATTATATTGCACATTTAATTGTCTGTCAAAAAGCCCCCAAGGGGTTACGCCATCTTGAGGTAGCATAAAGTACATTCAAATTGATTTTTTTTTGGACAGTGCACCTATAAAACATTTTCAAGAGAATTAAAACACATGAAGTATATTCGATAAAAGATGGAAGGCTGAGAAAGATATCGAGAGGAGGGTGACTGCAGGGAATAACATGAACGGTGCGTTGAATGCAATCATTTCTCAGAGATATACCTGTTACACATTCCAATATCCAGGACCAACCTGCCAATGGTTATGCCTGTTGGAAGAGCTAACTGCTATGCTGAACGATATTACTCTGGACATTGATCTGTTCCATGTCTCTGAGAGGGTTTTCCGAAATGAATGATTTTATATATGTTTGATATTTGTTTTTGTTGTTTATATATTTATAACATTTACGAATTTATAACATATTTATAACATTTAAGAATTATATTTTTGTTTGTATTGTAAATTTTATATAAAAAATAAACAAATTGAATTGAATTGACTAGCGGTACACAATGAAATTATGCTTCTAACACTAATGGGACACTACGGATTTGAAGCCTGAAGCTGGCAGAAAAGGAACGAAAGTACTCTGAACGCAGCGAAGATGAAATCACTTATACGTATGTGTGGCAAATTAAAATATGATAAGAGTATAAAGAATGAAGATATTAGGAAAAAACGTAAAACTGGTCTTGGCGTAGTTAATAGTATAAAAAAGGGTCGCTCAGGTGGTCTGGGCACGTTGAGCGATTGAATGAGGAAAGAATGGTATGACAATATATGATAAAGAAAAATAAAATAAGCAAGTGTTGGCGGCGCCAGAAAGAGAGGGCGACCTCGGAAGGCCTCGCAGAATCAGATCAACCAGATACTGGAGGATTTTCATGTTAGGAGCCTCAACAATCGACGAGCTTGTATTGCGAAGATGTATGAATGCGGATGAGGCGAGAGTTGCGTGTCAGGACATAGGAGTGTAGCGCTCTATCCTCTTTGCCTAGCCGCGCGGAGAAACGGCAGTGATGGTAAGCAGTTAAAACAGATTGGTAAATGTGAAGGCAATGCTCGCGAGCAGTCCGAATCTAGTTAAATTTTATTTTAATCGTATTTAATAAGGCTATCAGTAAAACGTGTGAAAATTTAAACAAAATCACTCTAATAGTTTTTGAGATATTTTCTCCACAAGACTGAAAAACAGAGTTTCGAAAAAAACGCAAAATAATAATGAAATCGGTTTCAAACTTCACCTGCCACGTGTTGAAACTGCTCTGGAAATTTTCAGCATCCCCTAAACGACAAAATGAAAACGGGGCGAAAATAAACCTCTTTAGACACGATTTTGCACTTAACGATTTGTCTATTTCTTCGCCTTTGAAATATTCGCGATAAATTGAGCGGGTGACGAAATATCTTTCGCCCACTTGCATCTGGCTAGACCGCGATGTACATTTCATATTTGTTCAACTGTTGGACCGAACAATGAGTAATATTTCAAAGACTCCTAAAGTGTGTTTCAGCAACAACAACAAAGTGAACCGTTTGACTGGCCGCTACTCCGAACCCTTCGGCTACGCCACCAGACAACAGGCTTTACTAAGAATGCGCTCCGTCCCGCTCTCTCGCCGCGTGCCACCCCCTCCCACCTGCAACAATGTTGCGCTGCAATTTACGGTGCAGTCCACAAAGACTGCGTAGCTTTCGGAAAACGCAATAAAACATATTTAGAAATAAACGCCATTTTTCTTTGTTGTGCATCCAGGTATTCCGTTTTCCCGTATTCCGAGACGTGCGGCAGTAGCGTGCGCCAGACGTGAAGTTTATGCTGCTGATAGAGATGGGGTGAATTACCTCACGTTCTTTTCTTCAAGACTGAATGTATTCCGACTCCAGAAAGAAACAGGATCATTAATTAATTTTTAAAAATATCAAGAAATAACAATAATAATAATCGCAAATTCGCAAATACTCACTTTTATACAGAAAAATTATTTTACAAAACAACTTACCTGCTAAAAAAAAGACTTATTCACTAGGTGACATGCAAGAAATGGACTTAAAGTTTGATACTGTAATAGTTGGGAGTGCCTGAAAGAATTAGGTGTTTTCGCGGAGTGCACAATAGGAGTGGAAAACATTAGCTAGTGTTGTTGTGGTCAGATTCTATAGGTTTTTATAGGATTGTCTAAATAAGTGCGTCTTAAGTTGTTTTTTGAACTGTGGTAAGCTGTCTATTTGTCTCAGTTTATTAGATAGTTTGCTCCATAACTTTGGTCCAGCCACCGCGAAAGTACGATCACCGAAATTAGTTTTGTGGTCACGATTTCCTTCAGTTGACCTATGTTGATGCTGAGCGAAGTGTAAGTTGTCTGTTATTTGCGGAGAATGGAATTCAGAAGTCGGTTATGTATTGAGGGGCCATGTTGTGAAAAGCCTAAAATATTTTAAGGCAAAGCTTATATTCAATCCTCTCTGGACATCTAAGCCAGTGAAGGTTTTGAAGATGGTTTGAGATGTGCGCAAACTTTTGCAAAAAACGCCGGTAATGAGTCTTGCGTCGGCATTAAATACAGATTGTAATTTGTTTATTTCCTGTTTCGGGAGATGTGCGTAAATACCATTACAGTAGTACAAGCTTTGTATAAACCGCTTTGACTAATTTAATGTGGTCCAGTTATGTATGATTCACCTTCTTCAGGCCGGACGCATACTGACTAATCAATATTTTTCTGAATAAAATTTTAAAACATACCGAAAATGCATTATCAATTTTATCATGAAATTCATTTAAAGCATATCGAGGATGCAATACGAGTTTTATTCATATATTAGAGAAATTATTTTAAAACGTATTCCAAAACATTCGATTAATTTTTTTATAGGTAGAGGATGTGTTTCATAACCGCCGGGCGCCGGCCGCGATATGATTTTGATTGGTCGAAAATGACATCCGACGTATTCTGCGCCAACCGCTAGCCAGGATTTAAACTTTTGAAAATCCGTACAGTGACAGTTGGAAAGCGTGTGTGCCGGTGTCCTTTTCTTTGAGAAACGACAGCTTTTTTCGTGTGGTATTCGAATCTGACGAAGAATCAGTTCGCATCAGCCTTTTGGAAAAGGCAGATCGATCTGTTCCGGTTTCGACGAAGCCAGGAGAATTGGAGATTGAATCCGCACTCGACATACCAGGAAAAGGCTGTAAGTACAATTAGTCAGCTGTGGACGTAGTTAGCTTTGGTCTAGTGTATCTCGGGTGTCGGAATATCAATCATTATCGGCGGAGATTGCGAAGGAAAAAATTTCGTTCGTAGCGATTCCGTCCGTCATGGCAAAGGATGGTTTATGAGAATACTTTAGTATTGTTTATTTAAGTATTACAAGGCCTTACTTTAATTGTACATGATGAATAAACAATAGATTCACAGAATTAGTAATTAGAAATAAAACGTTGGTTAACAGAATATATGTATTACAGGAAATAGTGCAAAAGTACCTACATATATAGCGCTTAATATACAAAAAGTTCTTGAAAAATTAAGTTTTTAGTACAAACATAATTATACAGTGGACCCCAGTAACCGCTATATTGCAGAATTATTGGAAACTAAATGTAGGGAAAAGAAAAATAGCCCTCTAACAATTGCAAATCTAGTTAAAATCTAAACAATAGGTTACGCGCAGCATTTCGATGCAATCTTATACAAATCAAGTTCAAAGATACGGGGTATACGCCGTTCCAGCAATCAAGGTAACAAAATTCATAGTCCAGACACCGTTATTAGAACGCACAAAGTTAGAGCAGCTTGTTGGTCTTGTGGTTAGGACTCTCGTCTCGGGATCCAAAGACCAGCAAGTCAGTCCTATTTTTTTTCATTACAGATTGCTCCATTTACAATGCAATTATATCTTGGACCTAAATGGAGGCGATCCGCTGCTTGATGCTTTCAATGCTATCATTAAATACATCGACATGATCGCTCAGTTCATTAGGTGTTGCACAATACGCGTTATGGTGTGCTTATTCATTATATCCGTTCTGCATTTTGGGACATGAAATATCGCGTGACCTCGATTTCTCAAATAATTATTCGGTACAAACCGGGCATAATTCTCTAGCAGGTTCGGGGCATCAATTTTATTCCTTAAAATTTGAACCCCCAACATGACTAGGCCCTCCTGTCTGCGCGACTCGAGGCTGCGGTAGTCGCATTCCCTCAGCAGCACTTCACGGTTCATGAATGTAGGATATTCTCCTGTTCTGCGCATGTATAAGTAGCACAAGAAGTTCTTTTGAATCTGCTCAATAATGTCGATGTATTTCCTTTGGTGTGGACTCCACACTGCCATTCCATATTTCAATTTTGAGCGAATGGGGAAATTGTACATTTGCTCGATGCACTTCTCATTCGAAAATCCTTTTGATATATGTGTTACGAAACCTAAAAGCTTATAACACATTGTAACTATTTCGTAGCACAAGCGTTTAGCTTAGTTTGAAAATAGTAAGAATATTGATGTGGCACGTATTCCGTGTTCGCATCTCTATTTACTAAAAATAAATAAACCAAATTAATTTTTAGGAAGAAATTTTTCAATCTTCGAATTTTTGTAACGACGTAAATCTTCGGAAAATATATCTAACAGAAGAGAAGCATACATTCATATCAAGCCTGTGCAATCTAATTATTGCCGAGCTTAAAATATAATTAGTATTTCAATGAAAGTGAAAAGTTATGTTTTGCCTGGTAGGACCTAGCAGGAACATGATATATTATATACTTCAGGATAATCTAATAAACCATCAATTTTAAAAAGGTAAATAAGACCAGAAAAATTCTTTTATACAATGTAGCTAATTTTAATATCTTAATTAAAACATTAGTTCAGATCTACAACATGCTTGAAATAAATAAACCTTTTATATATATGCTGAACCGTAAAATGTACGCGTGAAGTTTACCCATGCGAAATCTAATAAAACGTTACTTAAGTAACGTTTTATTAGATTTTAATCAACGTAAGCATGCGATTTTAAGTAACGTTTTATTAGATTTTAATCAACGTAAATATGCGATTTTAAGTAACGTTTTATTAGATTTTAATCGACGTAAGCATGCGATTTTAATTAACTTTCCTTTTTTCTTTGTTCCTTTGTTCACATTTCGGTTTTTCACGTGACATGAAAAACGCTTGTACTTTCTTTCACCAGTCAGTGAAAACGTAAGCACTTTTCTCAATCAAGGATTCAGATTATTTTAGTTTCCACACTTTCTTTTATCAAAAGTCTAATCTGCCAAACCACATGAGTAAAGACACATTATAATAGTTTTAGGGCGCCTTATTTGTGTTGGGGCGAGACTTGGTGCTTTCTCTTTCATTACGGAAGGTATATCAGAATTAATATCATGAGGTGATCAAACGGAAGATCGAAAACGGTGATCAAACCGCTTTCAATTTAATCTCTATGCGAAATAAATTTAAATTGCATTTTTATACTATATTTAATACCTTCTTCAATAATTGTAAAATAACTTTTTGGTATCATTATACAGGATGTAACAGAGCTAGATTTCTGCCTTGATTATGAAAATGTTCAAGCAATCTTGATCTAATATCAATAAGGAGATATGCGACATCAAAGTTTGCATGCTTTTTTCAATATTATTTATTGCAAAACGTTGGAATATCATTACAGTAAGTCATATCTAATATGAAAAATTCATTCCCTTTAATACAACTCAAATAAAATGATAAAAACCTTTCAATTCCAATGGGAAAACATTCCGATTGGAAATTTTTCAGGGTTTTTATTATTTTATTTAACTTTTATTGAAATGAATGAATTTGTAATCGAATGTTTCTGTAATGATACATACTTCAATTTTGTAAAAAATAAGTCAGAAATATTTTTAAAAAATCCAATCATTGATATTGCATAATTCCATAACTATGGATGGTTGGTCATGGTTGCTTGAAAATTTTCGTCTCATAATCAAGACAGGAATCCACCTGTAGAGTATTGTGGACTAGCCCCGTTTGACCCTGTATATTATTAATAAAAGGATGCAATTTATTTAAACCAATATTTATTGAATTAAGATAAAATATAGAAGTCTCACAAAGACGAAGCTATTTATATCAGAAACATATATGTAAGTATTTTGTACGATAGCCCAGGGCTTACAACCTGTATGAGCTGGCTACGTATTTTACCGACCACGTGTCATAATTTTTAAAATTCGGAGTAATGCTGACATCTCTGTTCATCCGAAGCAATTTTGCATTTTATTTTTACTTCATTTCTGAAAAAATATTCCGTTTTAATTTCTTAGAACATTTTCATTATTTATATTCTCCGCATAATCTTTTGAACCTCGCAAGCACACTAGTGCTTGTGTTTAATGCAGAACCTCCTTCGCAACGTACATTGATGTGAGTACCTACACACGTTAGCGAGTGGGTTCTTTGTAAGAAAATTTCCAGCTGACGCGAGTCCTGAGTTTGTCCATTATTCAAGTATTTTTTAGAAATATCTCACACATTTATTTTTAGTTTCTTTCAACAATACATGATCTTCTTAGAATTCATTTCATCTATCTCAACAATGTTTTCAAAGCTCGTGTATGAGAGCTCGTATATGAAAGTATACACGCAAATGTATCAAAAAACATCACGTCTTATAATGCTAGACGTGTTGTAAAAATATATAAAAATATTGTTTGTTTGATGTTATGCCTATTTACATAATTTTCTTTTTCTTCTTTCTATTTCAATCACACACATATTAAAATATATTTATTTTCATGTTCACTCACTCGGTAACAATTAGATACTCCCTCAATTCTTTCACAAATAGACTTCAATTTTTTCTCATTCAATTTATTCGATAAATAATACGTTCATGAAAAACTTGAATTTGATGCGTACATATTGTTAAATTTCATAAATTCTCATATATCCCTGTACACATAAATATGCTTGTCCGACCACCGAGATCTCCAACCCTATTTCATACTAATCTAGAGTATTTCTCTCCCCTGCCTAGAATGCTTAAATATTTCATCTCATCCATTAACGCTGACCTGGACGTATTATTCACGACACAGTTTCATATAGTCTAGAGTCTATACACAACATCTATTTTCTAAACGTTGACCTGAACCTATAGATCCATGAAATCAATTATTCATTAAATACTAATCGCACTACATTCAAACACTAAATATACAATACACATAAATGTACATGTAATATATACTTAAATGCAAATATACATGTTACTAGAGCGTGCTGAAGACGCTTGTAATTGGGATAATGGGCATAGTCTTCACTATAATCTTTATTATCAGAGTATCATGTTAGTGTCTCTAATAAATAAAAAAAGAATGTATATTTGATTACACATTTTTATCGATTGTTGCGCGGTATGATCGATAATACTGAAATTATGCAGAGTATTGGTTTGTATGTTCCTGATAATTATATTAGACATCGTTAGCATAGACTGTTTCACATTTCAATATACAGGACCAACCTGCCGATGGTTATGCCTGTTGGAAGAGCCACAGCTATGCTGAACAAAATCGCTTTGGGTATTGATATATTCCATGTGTCTGAGGGAGTTTTCCGAAGCGGGATTCTCCTACACCTTTGACCAGATTTCATGTTATTTTTAATTTATTAATTATTGTTATTTTGATATATATAGTTCCATAATATTTATGCCTTGAACACTTAGTTTGTAAAATACATATGATTAAATAAATTGAATTGAATTAAATTGAATTTTAAAATCGTCGTTATTATTCGTGGTTGATACTGTTTATTATACGTGGTTCAAGCGTGTAATATAACGTCGTATTTTTTCAAAAAACAAAAAAAAAAATTTCCGAATAAATTTTATTAATTTAGTCAATTACATAATTTCCATTATTTTCAATGACTTTCTCCCATCTTTCTGGTAACTTTTTAATCCCATTTGAATAGAATCTTTCAGGTTTCGATGCAAAGAACCTGTCCATTGCTGTTTTCACCTTCTCCATTGTATTCATTTTTTTCCATTTAAATAACTTTGTAAGGATAAAAATAGGTGAAAATCAGAAGGAGCTAAATCAGGGAATAAGGTGGATCCTTTAAAACTTCCCAATTTAGCTCCCTTAATTTATGTTCTGTTATCATCGCAGAATGTGGCCGCGCATTGTCATGGTGGAAGACGACACCCTTGCGTTTGATAAGTTCGGGTCGTTTTATTAAGAGTGCCGATTGTAATTTTTGAGTCCACCACCGCAGATTGATCGATACGCATCTTCAATGCGATGTCCCTGGTATTTTGACGCGTATCAGCTTCAAGTATGGCTTTCAGTACATCATCATCGGTGGTTGAAGGGCGTCCCGATCTTTCTTCAGCAGCTGTTGATAAATTCCCAGATCTGAATTTAGTTGATCGTTGACTGTTTCGAACATTGATAGCACCTTTGCCGTTCAAGGGTTCTGTGTAGCTCAACCGCTAACAGTAAACTGATTTTTTTTTAGAAATAACCCTCCTTTATATGATACAAAGAGACCATTAACACAGCTGGTGAAAAAAATATACCACAGTACACGTAAAAAAACTAACCCATAAAAAAAGTTTTATTATATTCCCTTTCTAATTTACTAGTGGAAACTGGTTTGGCGCTTAATCTACGCGTTGGGCTTCGGTCGGGCGACGCTACGAAAGGGAGCAATAAAAAATTACCAAATATCCAAAATTATACTATAATTTTTTTTTTAACGAAAATTTGATAGACCTTCTTGATCGTCGCCACGAGTCTGCTTGCAAAGTTTCAGCTCGATTGGATCACGGGAAAGGGGTTTAAAATGGATCCAAAGTTTTTTCGCCAGACAAGAAGACAAGCAGACGCCACGAGTTAATATAAAGGGAGTTAAAATACGACGTTACTTATGCATCGACCATACTTCACCTTCTACTTAGTCGGTTCCCTACAATCGCATATAGTGATATCATTATTGGAAATTTGAATGTAAATCGAAATTTGGCAAAAGAGAGTTAGTCAAAGCCAACTCGTTGCAGTGGGATCACATCTGAATTGTCGATTTATTAGCGAAGATGTAAGGAAAACTAGTAAAAAAGTATATTTCACCGTTAAGACGCATGCATCGCCTCGGAAACAAATTTTCGGAATTCGTACACATTTTTCGTTGTAGGAGCATACCCGAACTAAAGAATTACTAAGATTTAGAATATACCAATAGTATTAATTACAGATTAATGGACTAAATTTTTACTTATGTTTTGTGCCCCATGAATTATATATTTATTTTTATATATTTATATATGTAATTACATATTTATTTATTTTAAAAGAGTCCTAATTATTTTTCATTTCCCTTTTAAATATGGTTCGATTTTATCTTTTATATTTATTTTTTGGTATATTTTATCTTTAATTATTTAATCATAAATGTTTCTTATTATTACTGTTTACTTGTGTACTAATCATCATTTATATATATTGTTCATTTTATATTATTTCATATTCTTACATTTTATATTTTTCTTATCTTATCTTAAATATGTTTTATTTATATTATTATTTTTTAATTATTTACTGTAAAATGTGTTTTATGTTAGGTAAATAAAAATCCTTTTAATATTGTTGCATGTACCGTAATAGCGCACTAGGGCGTTGATTAATAATTAAATTATTATATACAAATAATATATAATTAATTAATTGAAGAGTGCATTTAAATAATTGGTTCGGAAATACGCAGAAAAAAGAAAAAGGCACATTTAAATTTCTGCGATTTTTCTATATGAAAAATTTTCCTTTAGAGCTAAAAGGTTCATATCCATCTATTTTTTTTTTATCAAAGTGCATCTATCAAAGGTATTGTACGACAAATAAATCACACCGTGTTGCATCAGATTCCTTTCAGAATTTCCCTACAAAAAAGTGGACACGAATCTAGCTCTCACTTATTTCATGTGAACAAATGAAGACCCCATGGCAAGAAGTTATTAACATTTTTGTCAAAAATGAGTTAATAAGCCGTCTAAACTAAATATTGTACGCTCTTTCCATTTGAAATAAGTTCAGATCTTAAAAACAATTAGAACATGTTCAAATCATAGGGATGAACATGTTAACTACACTTTTTCATAAAAATCAAATCAGTTACTAATGGGAAGAACATGTTATCTCGAATAATATGTTCATGCCATCATTCTGAAATTAACACGCCTTTTAATTTGATTGGAATATTCATGGTTAATATAAATTTTACTCTGGCAGTACTGTCATATATTTGTTTTTATTTGAAGACTATTATAATATTAGGTCCTTACATATGAAATTGACGTTTAGTATGGGAGGAACATAAAGCCGATTTTTTT
>JADDOH010015628.1:0-40198 GCA_016648135.1 Agrypnia vestita
ATATATCAGGGTGTCTCGTGTGCTTACAAAAAATATACGGTCATCTTTATAATACGAGTTATTTTCTTGTCTTTATTTATATTACAGTATTAAGTTCTGCTTATTTTTATATGCGATAGTATAGTCACATTTCCAATGTTTAGAGTTTCTCTTACACTGCTTCAGTGAGGGTTCAGCTTTCCAGATATTCAACTGGACTGAGAAAGCATAGTACTGTACCGAATTCACTCAATTAAAAGTTTAATGTCGTGTTTGTAAATAAGATATTTTATCCTAATGGCCACGTGTTTGTAAATAAGATATTTTATCCTAATGGCCACAGGCATAGCTTTTTATATTCTGTACTTGAAGTACACTTTAATAAGTTTTTTTTAAAACGACAAATATAAGCCAACTAACTGTCTGCCAATTGTAAAACTTGATGTGTATTTATGGAACAGTATACCATAATGACCTTTGTTGGCACATCATCCTACTGGTAATAAACAAAAGAACCGCTGTTTCAAACACAACCCTAATCATCCATCCCCTTCCACCTCGTAATAAATAAAAAGGGTAGTAATTTTTAGAACATATTTATATGTGAATATCAAGAAGAAAATGCCATAGATTCAAAAGAAATATGTATGATATATGCATAGTATATAAACATATATGTATAAAAAAATGTGTAAACTTTTTATATCAAAAAATGCTAATGAATATATTGGTAACGAATATCATATTTGATTAAAAAACGATTTTTAATTAAAATTTTATATCTAATTAAAAATACAACATATTTGAAAACTTCCCTGATTCATAAATATGTTTACAGTAATTTTCTGCAGTTGGATATTTGCACAAATATTCAGTTGCAGAAAACAGGTTTTGATTAAATTATATGCTCATTGAACTGTATTTTTTCATCATTTCATATATGCGAACATGTATATCATTTTTTTAACATTTAAATATCTCTTTCAGATTTTTTATATTATCTGGTGTTGTATTCAATGTTTTTGTTTTTTCTACATCAATCAGTCAATGTTTTTTCTACATAAAGTAAATATTTTTTCTATAATGTCTAAGAAAATGTAGTATTTTGTCCTCATTTTATTGTTCAGGAGCTATCGTACGGGAGCATATGTTCATCTCGGCACAGGTTCACCCTAATGAGATGAGTGGTTTTCTCAGAAGTTTATTAAGTATCATATAAGTAAAAATGATATATTAAGTTTAGGATTAGTAAATAAATAAAGAAACATTAATTAAACAAATTTCCACCGCATTCAGTCTTTATTTTGCCTACAAATCCAGCATTAGCAAATAATAATTGCGGCGCACGTAATTTAAGCTAGCGTAACGTAGATTTCCCACACCGAGGGTTTTTTTTTTTTTTTTTTTTCGGGTTTCGGGTTCGATTCCCGGTGAGTTCACAATCAATCTATATTTTGTTATTTACTCAAGCCTGGATATTTTTGTGTTTTGTTCCGCTTCAGTACTTAGACCTCTTGGTCTGTTGAAGCGTAAAAATAAAAATGAAAATAATAATGTAATATCTTTTCTGCTTTGTTACATTCCAAATAAAAGTGACGCTTAACAATTGAATGTGGTCGTATACTATCAGACTGTATCGATAAAGTATTTTCTTATAAATGATTTGGGGGGTTGCACGCAACGCGAGTAGACCCTCCGCCCCGGGGTAGTAAAACACCCGTTTGCCAGGCGATAAAAAGTACACAACTGCCACCTGAATCGGCAACAAAGTCTCGGCAAGAACATCGGGGCACATACCTCATTCGGCGTTTCCTTGCACTGTGAAACGGCGGAAATTTACGAGCCGGCGTTCGCGGATAATGACGGTTGAATGAGGAAGAAGTGATTACTACCGCGGTTGTTCTATCGCTGCCTCTCGCCATTATTCTATTACTTTCCGCTTAGGCGAGAATAAACTTCAGTCTTCTGCGCCTAATACGACTAAAAACCGCGCGGTCGCCCGAATCCGGAACAAAACTCAACCGCCACTTCTGGGTCCATAAAACTTAAAGTTTCCGCATAGCGCGGCAATACGTGGAAGTGGAATGTTCCTTACCTACTCTGAATTTTTTTGGCCCGACATCCCCGTTGTCGGAATATCGGTATGAATATTTTGCGAACTCGTAAAAGTCTCAAGTTTTATTGTCAAAAAATGTTATGAAATATTTTGGATGCTTACGTGAAATATTTTTGTTTATTGCATTGCCACAAGGGTTTGCTATAAAATGTGAAATTGTGTGGATCCACGACAAGTGTAGCATTTCTCGAAAATAAACCAGATTGGAACACGGGCAGGTTTTGTGCTATAACGACAAATTTATGCACTACACATATTTCATACAAATTAGGTGAATCACATACTATTACGTGGGAAAATCAGGAAACTACCACAAGCTAATTTTAACGCTTTAACTATTTGTGTTTTCAAAAAATTAGAAAGATATATTAAAGTCATTCGTACATGATACATATAATATTCTGATAATCAAAAAATGTTAATAATAATAAGACATTTATTAAGGAAACGCGCATCAGGAACATTTTTTTAAGCATACTGAGAGCGCACCTTTTTGAAAAATCATTTACATAAATTAATAATTAAAATTTAACTATAAATATAAAATAGAGTAAATACAAAAATAAATGATCAATTTTTTATTTTTTATAATTGTACATTTATATGTAACTACTTACTTTATTTGTATTGCATCGAATCGTAAGAAAGTAAGATTTTATATACTTTTATTCTTATTAAAGAATAATCAAGTATATAAATACGTTAAATAAGAATTTATGAGTATATAAACGTATCATTTAACTTTATTTTTATAATTTAGGTATAGTAATTGAATAAGTAGTAGGTATATGTACTTTAGCGTGGTAATTGAATAGTGTAGTGTAAAATATACGCACACGCATTCTATTTGATGCAATTCTTGAATATATTTTGACTAACTTAGACTTGTTTACTAATTTGCTTAAGAAAAAAATAATGATCAAAAAGTCAAAAACTCTATCGTACTTTACGTCGGCGAAATTCACTTCGCTTCGCAGAAAACTTTTGCAGTGAAATAAAGGACTTTTGCTCGGACTCCCAGACTGAGTCTACTTTTTTATCAGATGCGTAAAGAATTTTACAACTTTTTTAAATAGCGTTGCTGATATTTACGACAGGTATTTGAATTGTGTTGAATTTTTCGTGCGACTGAAAAATTATAAATTCGCAAAAAACTGAACTTGGGATTCAAAAGTTTAGATGATTCGAGGGATTTTAAAGTTAAAATTTTTTACATGGTCAATGCCGAGTATTTCGAAAAGAATAAAATAATTTTTTTATTGATTTCATTGTCACTTTCTCATTTTTATACTACTTAATTATTTACATGAAATTGCAAGAGGACGGATAATAACATTATTGGTCAATTTTGGAGTCCCATATTTATTTATTCATTATATTCTGCTTACAAGATTATTAAAATCACTGTATGTACAGTGATTTTATATCTGAGATATATTTTATATATGCGAGAAAAACATATACATATCTATATAATTTTTTTTTATACATCATTTGTTGCTAACTTAACTTTATGATCCATTTATTAAAGTATTGTCTGCTTTTATTATTTCTAAGCTTGATATTTTCTAGTAGGTATACTAGAACAGTAACCAATTATAACCCTTAGATATTTTTTAAATATCACGATACCTGTCAATACAGGTTCTTATAACGAGAGTGGCATATTGTATGATAATTCTCGCAATTAAAAAATTAAAAGTAAACCTAAGTTTTACCAAAGTTCACAATAAGTGGGCAAAAAATGATTATCCATCCGTTACACGATGTTACCATACAATTTTCATTGTTTGACCGACCTGAACAATTTTGGCATAATTACTTTTTAGGACTCTGCGCAAAATATATCTCTTTTCCCTCTAGCTACTCTTAATTCCTTGCACACAATAAATAAAAAATACTTTTTGCTCAGTACATATTAAAATCTTAGGAAAAATACAGCCACCCCAACTAACCTTCTGGAAGTCTCACTCTCACCCTGTCAGAACCTAATTTTGCATACATTTTTACTCGCAAAACAAAGAAAACCCATGCCCTTATCCTTTCAACACTTCACTTCTTCCCGGGCAGCACCAGGTACGGACCGGTAATTACCAATATGATCAAAAATGTGCATAAAACTACTCGATGAGATGGTTAAAATTTTGATACTTTTCACAGTGAAAACCCACGCCTTAATGAGGTTTTAAAACCACAGATTACTTTATATTAAAACCGTGATAATGTAATGGAAGCATAACTTAACGTCCCCAGGGCACTCAAGAGGTTAACTACGGACAATTTTCCGGCTCGGCCGTTTAACCTCTCCAGCACGGTGGTCAGTGTATATTGATTATTAAGAAGATCCCCGGGGATTAAAGGGACAAATTGCCTAATCCGTGGCGGTGTAATTGATTGTCGAATACTTGTAGGTACAACAATGTGTGCAGTCTGGGTCGATACTGGGTCCTTGAAATGCCGAAGAACAGTGCATCGGCTGCCAGGAAACTATTTAACATTAGAGAAAAGGCCATTTATGAACTAAAAAAAACATTATTGGATTTTAAAAAAAATGTTATTAAAAACTTATCTTATTTATGAGTGGTAATATATTTATATTAGCGTCGGCATTACTAAATTTTATTCTCTTTTAATCTCTGTTTCACTCAGTTTTTTTTAAATTTTAGGGCTGTAAGGTATACCTACAGAATTATTTGGAAAACATGAATAACCTCGCATAAATGTATTCCTGCCTTGATTATGAGTGTAAAATGTTCAAGCAGCAATTATGGAGTTATGCAGTATCAAAATTTGCATCTTTTTACTCTCTTAATATAAGCTCGTGGCGTCTGCTTGCTTGCCGTCAACAAAAACTTAGGATCGTTTTTTGACCCTATTCCCTTGATCCAATCGAGCTGAAACTTGGCAAGTAGACTCGTGGCGACGATCAAGGAGATCTGTAAAATTTTCGTTAAAAAAAATTAATAATTATATTATAATTTCGGTTTTTTAGAAATTTTATTGGATTTTCAAATTGAAATCATTATAAAAGTTTGATTACGGCGGCCCGATAACGTCGCGCAATATTTTATAAATTGGAATTACTCCGGTATACGGTATACATAATAGGTACTTCACTGCAAATGTCGAAAATCTAAATTAACTGACAAATGTTTTTAGAATTTAATCGTCAAAGCATGAAGTGTCTTTTCAAAGTTCAAAACATCTGACATTTTAGAAATACATTAAATTACTGTAAGTTTTGTGTTATGTTATATGTTTTAATTCGTCTTTAATTTTTTTTTTTTTTTTTTTTTTTTTTTTATTATTTTTTTTTTTTAAATAGAGATGCGAACACGGAATACGTGTCACATCAAATATTCTTACTATTTTCAAACTAAGCTAAACGCTTGTGCTATGAAAATAGGACTAACTTGCTAGTCTGGAGTGAGGTTCGAACCCGCGACCTTTGGATCACGAGGCGAGTGTCCTAACCACAAGACCAACAAGCTACTCATTGTTGTTATATTTTACCAAGAAAGGGAGTATAATAAAAACTTGGTTTTTATGGGTTACTTTTTTACTCCCTTTCTTTTAACTCGTAGCGTCTGGTTGCTTGTCTGACGAAAAAGCTTTGTATCGGTTTTTAACCCTTTTCCCGTGATCCAATCGAGCTGAAACTTTGCAAGCAGACTGCGACGATCAAGAAGATCTATCAAATTTTCTTTAAAAAAAATTAATAATTATAGTGTAATTTTGGATTTTTAGAAAATTTTAACGGTTTTTTCATACATACATTTTCATTTCATTTCATACATACATACATTTGTGAGACTGCGACGCATCTGGTAGACACTAAATCTGATTATAGTATAATTTTGGATCTTTGGAAATTTTTTATTACTCCTTTTCGTAGCGTCGTCCGACCGAAGCCCGACGCGTAGGTTAAGCGCCAAACCAGTTTCCACTAGTAAATGGGAAAAGGAGTATAATAAAAACTTGGTTTTTATGGGTTAGTTTTTTTCAATATTTCTGGCTTATTTTTTACAAAACTTTGAACTATCATTACAGTAACCTATTATATCGATTACTAAAAATTCATTAGTTTCAATACAAGCCAAATAAAATGATAGAAACCCTGCAGAAATTCCAATTTGAATGTTTTCCAATTGGAATTCAAAGATTTTTATTATTTCATTTGACCTGTATTAAGGCGAATGAATTTTTCATATTTGATATAAGTTGCTGTAATGTTAGTCTAACGTTTTACAAAAAATAAGTCAGAAGTATTGAAAAAAAATGCAAACTTTGTTGTTTCATATCTCCATAACTATTGATATTAGGTCATTCTTGAACATTTTTGAATCATTCTTAAGGCAGGAATATAGTCCTTCGAGTTTATATATATTTTATTGTATTTTTTTTTAGCAAACAGAATGTCAGTAGATCGTTATTAAAACTAATAGATATGTAATTCTAGAGTCATTAGAGTACAAAAAATAAATACTACATCAAAATTTTAAAGGTAAAATGACACTTAACACATTAATGATTAAGAAAATACTAATAATGTTTAGAACAAATCAAGAGTATCGCAAATCAACAAATATAATTTAGAAGTGTATTGTAGATCAACAAGTTATCCGCACAGTATTCTCGCAAGTATGCGTTGCCCGGATTCTAAGGTCAACGCCGCGGTTCTCGGCGTAATATAATGTTGTCTATGGTGAGCGTGTTTTTGATTCCTGAACGAATCTGTTCTGAGTTGTTATAATGAAGGAAATGATTCTTCTTGATCACAATCCTAGTCTCAGCTCCTAATATAACCACCGGAGGCGTGCACTGGTTGTAGGCTTTTATCCTTAGGGATTGTGGCTTTCAGAATGTACCTAGTTTTCTTTTTTTTATATTTCCACGTCATATAATGCTCAAAATCTAAATAGGTTTAAAATTTTTTATTTATTTTAACATCGGCACGAAACGACGTTCTTAATTTAAATGATATAAGTGTAAAATTTCTGCGCCTGACATTTATAGGGTTGTTACGATTACGCATCGTCACCGTTAGCACATCCGCTTCAATCGACACAAAGTTCGGTAGGTACCGAAGCTGGAAGCAGTGCCCAAATAAAGCTTACAAACCGCACTTAATCGCTTGATAAATCAGTGTAGCCCGTACACCGTTGTCGGTTTTCTGGTGGGCCCAAATGAAGCGGAAATTATTTCAGAAGCGATCGGATGTGATGAAATTTAACAATGCAGCCAAACTTTGTAATTTCAGGGAATAAACAGCGAAGCAAAGTTGTGAACAGTTTTGATCGGTCATTAACCAAATTTTGAATATTATATCAATGCGAATTAGAATGTCTTGGGTATCACGGTATCGAGTGCATATCTTTTGAGGAGTAATGAAAGTGCAAAAAATATTATTTTAGAGAATTTATATTTGTTATAGGAATTTTGAGAAGTAAGAGAAGATTATTAAAGTAACTTATAGTTAAGTTTTGACTCTTCTAGATTGTTGAGGGATTTGTAGGGCACCATTTTAGTAGTGTTCGGAAGAATTACGACTCACAGAATCTTGCGGTATTCGTATTTGTATTTTTGCCGCGTGATGTGTAGCAAGTAAGTAAGATGGGCATAAGTTATAAGTAAATAAGTATAATACTCAGTCTTTTTACATTGATTTTTTTGTGTATACATTAGGGTTACAAGTAAAATAATTCTTAAAAGAGTAAGTGCTTCTAGTCAAGCGGAAGGCCAATGACGGAACAAGCAAGCAGCGAGAGCGGCGTGAACTACGCCCGCATATTTGATGCCTCGTTCTTCGCTTTAATCTCTGATTGGTTAGCTTGCTCGCGCATCATAGTTGAGGCTAATCTAGACACACCACGGTCGCCATAAGATATTGAATTTCATTAGTTTCTCATTTAATAGGATTCCCTCTTTCTGCAAAGTATATCAAAATATGGAGTTTAATCGAAAATGTAGATGATTAATTGAATTCTTCAACATAAGTCAGTTCCCCCATTTTTTGACAAGATGATGTTTTTGTTGAGTGTCTTCCAGCTTTCTCTACTTCACGCATTTCGTAAATCTATTGTTACTAAAGGATAGATAGTTTCATCTCTGATCTATTCGATCCATCTGTAAGTATATAATTTGTCAAAAAGCGAAACGTAATATGAATCTAACATAATATTATAATTCATAGAAAACTGAATGATACGATTATAATTATGATATAAATATTAAAAGCCACAAAATTTATTTAGACTTAATTTCTGGTTAAGCATTTTCAAAAGTACAAACCACCGGTAGATTTAAATAGCAGTATTATTTCTTAGTATTAAAACACAAACATGTATAAATTAAAAATACAATTTCAGTTGTTAGTAGTGAATATCTAATTAATGATATAATATGAAGAAGATTTAGTTACCAGTTAGAATATCAAGTACACTTAAATTTTATATGAATTGAAAATATAATGAAAATTACTAACCTTATTTATGATATTTTAAAGAATCGTGGACTCGAGTTAAAACAACGATATACAGTATTCATTAAATCATTGTTATATAGGATAAGTCAATAATAACAGAGGAGATTGTATGTCTGCAATAGTTATATTTATGCACCCTGTATTATATTTAAGCCGGCAAGGTATTTTTTTTTTTTTACAGCACGACGCAAACATGTCACGCACATATGCGAAAGAATTAAATAAGAGCTACTTCAAAAGATATAACAATTTTTCTGTCATTTGAGCAAAGAGATTGTAAATCACAGGCCGCAAAAAAAAAACAATCGTCAAAAAACACACCAAACAGACAATCGCTTTAGCCAAAAAGTGAAAATCCATTATTCATTTTAAAAGCGACAAACGCGAGAGACCGTCCTACAAAACTCCCGTGCCTCCCATTCCCTTCTCGATGGAAATCCCCACAAAGTCCGCGCATGAAAATAGCCTCGAATTAAAAGTTGAATTTGTTCTCCCAGAGTGGCAGCGCCGAGAGGGACATTCGGCCGGCGGCCTCGGAACCCCAACCCGGTACACATATAACTCTTAAGATTTGCTTTTCATTCCTTCAAATTATTTGCAGTGCCCGCTTACCCTTGCCGCCCCTCTCCCGCCCCTCCCTCGACAGTAACGAGCTCCTGAAACTAGCGAGTTTCCTTCCAGGAAATGTAAATGAACCTATACCTACAGAACTGCAGAGAATTAATCTTTAAAAAAGAAAAGAAAATTGATAAAGGGAACAGAAAAGCTTCGAGAGGACTTCGAGCTATTTCAAAAACCTCTTGGTAATTTTATACATTGCTGCTTATTGCCAGATTGCTTCACTGTACCCTTTATTTAACCAAGATGAACCCTAATGCAGTGCCTATAGAAAAGAGTTCTCCCTTTCTCTACCATACATTTGCTGCTCCCGTGGGATTATTTTTAGACATCTCATAACTTGTCATTTAATTTGGTTTATTTCATTTGCTCTTTGCAGAGATGTTCCTTAAAATATAATAAAAATAATGAGATATTCGGTTTCATCGAAGGTATTGATTTCATGAATAAATTTTATTCAAATATTTTTAATGGGATGATACTTTCGAAAAGCATTCATTATAATTTTTGCTTTCAGATCTAATCAAGTCACTTATCGGTACTGACAAAGAGGGATTTCTTAAATGAATAACATTAAATTTACTTATGAAAACATATTTCTTTTCAAAAATGGAATGGTTTCTTGAAGTGATTTTGTGTTTAGATAAATGATTAGATTCTAATAATTGACACGCGTCATATATTCAATTTTCTCTTTTCCGATCGCACAATGGATGGATTCTCGATATGATTAGATTGATGGCCCATGATTGCTTTTGTGGAAGTATTTACGGGGTTGGTATCCTCCCCTAGTAACAGATATAAGAGGAGAGAGATAATTTACGTTCACTTTCAGGAAATCGAACTCGTCAATTTATGGGATCGTTTTATCGGGCTGCTCGCGTATTGCGTTTTTACGTGTATTTTTCTGTTCATTGATAGGATCACGAAAAATATAATTGTTTTTTTATTCAAATCAAATACGGATAATTTAATTTAAAATAAGTAAGCTTTTTTCTTTTTATTTATTCAAATCAAATATAGATAATTCAATTAAAAATAAATAACCTTTTTTTCTTTTTAACGGAATGGTCAGTTCATTTTATGATTTAATATTGAAAAACATTGAGAGACTGTGAAAATTAAATTGTTTATCTTTTCATAAAAATAAATTAGGTTTTTATTTATTATGGACGTGTTTTTGTACAATTTTTCTTTTGTTAGAATGAAAATGATATAAACCATCGACTTTTTTTACAATCCACACTCTCTTTACACATACACTTAACACTTTTGCATTGAAAATGTTCGTGTTATCTAATCAATCTAAATTTAAAACTCATATTTATTGCATTAAAACTATTCGCATTCCATTTAACTCTATTTTATTATGTCTCATAAATAGGAATGTTCTTATATTATTCACAATAATCGCATCTATTACGTTCTTCACTTGTCTAAGTTAAGAACTTTTCATAATGTAAACTGTGCTCACCTCGGCTTTAAATTTTGTATTTACCTTTTTTGCTTAATCATTCAGACTTTCATCATGTCCTAAAGATCTTTACTTTTTTCCATTAGCGTTCGTCCATCATTTCATAAATTCGTTGGTATGGTATACATGGTATATACTGTTAATCTGTTTATTTGATAAAAATATTTTGAAAAGTTGTTTAATCTAATTAAATAAGTTTTTGAAAGTACACCCTTGTTCGGGGGCTAATAATATTACCCCCTCTCGCCCCACTTTTGTAGTGATACCCTCCTCCCGGACACCAAGCAGAGGTAGTTGGCTTTTTCGGATGTAAGAATTTGCACGGGGCGGACAAGTGGCTAATTCAACTGGTAAAATTACAATGAATTATGGTTGATAACACCCGCTTAGTCGAAAAGGCTGATTTATGACCATTGGATGGGAGCACAGTGAGCAAAATTAAGATTGCGTGCAAAATTTAATAAGGAAATCGTTTTCTTTCTTAATTCTCAACTTCTTTTTTCGATCATTTTTAATTTTTTATTGATTTTAAAACTTGTTTTTGTAAAGTATATCTATAATATGTATTTATATAGAATTATAAAAATACATTTTTTCAAAACACCCGGTTGTTTTGAAAAGAAAAATTTTAGCAAAACTTAAAGATAAATTTATATTTTATTTATTTTAAAATTTAGTCATATAGACATTTTGTTCTTAAGCTTTTTTGTTTGGCTTTTAATACTTTTTATTAGAATTAGAAGCTCTGAATTAAAATGATCATTCCTCTGTATCGCCAGCATGCCTGTCGCATTCAGTTCAATTTTAACTGAAGAAATACATATAGCTGAAAAATCTGTATAAACGCTTGCAAACCAAAAACTAGGATTTTTTGTAATTGTATCGAATTATAGAAAGTGATCAAAAATTTTAAGTTTATTTTCAAAGCAAAATCACTATTTATACAACATACAACATTTGTTAGAAACGCCGGCTAGTGGAGACTTCTTATTGCTCGTTGAAGTACATTAGTTGCCTTGCAATCTATGTGAAAGAATTGTAAGAGGAAGAAAGAAGCGCATGAATGAAGTTATTACTAGATTAAATTGAATGCAACGAGTAGGTGTACCATATGGAATAAATGCTGACTTGAATGTTGTAGAAATGCTCATAGTCTTCAGGGAAGGTTCACACAATTTAGCTGCTTCATATGTGATTAGAACAGTCGAGCAAAGAGCAAATGAGCATTCTTATTATTGGAATCAAATCTCCATTCTTTCTAAAATTATGAGTGATATAGAAATCCTATATAGATCATCCAACCAATACGTTCAATTTAGAAAATTCAGATAAAATTTTACAATCAAATGAACCATTTATATTATTTTTTTAACCGGTGAACTTAGTATATTTTTCAGTTCCATAAATATAAAATTCGCAGTAATATATCAGAAATGGAAACAATCAACTATTAAAAAATAACTTCACAAGGAAAAATTACTGACTGAAATCATATATCAGTTTATATTTTTTTTATTTAAATTTATATTTAACATAAGTTAGTAGATGGAAAATATTTAGTTTCTCCAGGATTAGAATAGGATAGTCGATTGCTTAACTGATAGTATTAATAAAAATTAGAAGTAACTTAAATTATCGATGTTTTATTTAAGGTTATAATGATTATAATAATACAGAATTAAATAGAACTTGCATAGTAGTCTTCCATATTCTTTATTATTTACATATTTGTGTAGTCAAAAGAGTTACCTTGAAACATCTGCACGGAGTACGAATGCTGTTTCATTTTATCGATTAATATTTAACCGTCGGGCTTAATAGTTTAAGTTTTGATTTATTTGACTTTGATTGCCGTCAAAGTCAAATAAATCAAATTTATGCAATTATTCAGTTGATGACTTGCTTACTTAATTATTTTTAAGTGCTTATCATATGTTTCTATTCCATTTATTCCATTATATGGATAGTAGTAAAAATCTTTTGATACATTTATTATTATTATTATTATTATTTCGTTAGGATCCACTCCCCATCTTTCTACGGAAATTTTGGAAGGATGCATTAGCTGTACACCAGGGGCGTGCAGTGAGAACAAGAAGCATGCCTTTTTACTAAGTATATATTTTGAAAAGAAAGCGAAATATAAGATATATCTCGTAATATTCCTGTCACAAAAATTAATGTTTTTCAGATTTAATATTTCATAATATTCTGACAGATAAATATTTGATTTCTATTTATTTTTTCCAAATATATAGTAAAATAAATGTCATGCTTCTTGTTCTCACTGCACGCCCCTGCTGTATACATCATTTAGTCATAAGAGATTTTTATTTTTTATTTGAGAATTCTGGTTTTAAAAATTCTGACCTATTCAGATAAATACATCTCTTTCTTTCCCTCTCTTGATTCTTTCTCAATAGTACATATAATATTATATTATTCTGATACTTTATTCATTTTCTATAATTTTGATTTTATCGAAATTCGTATCTCTTAAGTTTTTTTTAAGGTTAACCGAGTATTTAAAATATTCATAATATCATATGCAGATGAACTTAAGGTGTGTTATTCGTCCTCCATTTATATTCAGTCCGTACGATTCCCAGTTCAAAGTTTGAATATATTTTCCAAACCACTTGTGAACAACTTTGGTGCTTTTATTTCTTCTTTATGGACGCCTTTTGTAATTGGAATCAAATTGTTTCATTTTTGTATGTAAGTTCAGTATATAAGTAGATAAATATGAACTTAAGATGTGGACCCTCAATGTTAATGTCATACACAAATTAAAAGTTTCTCAAAAAGCATCGAAAAGACTATGTTTGGAATATCCAAGCTTTCAATACTTTACAATAATTAAACCAGGTACGAGGGAGTTTTTTTTTAGGATTCAATTCAATTCAAATGAGAATTTAACAGTAAACGTCTAATTTGTAGATTGTTTCATGTACCTATCTATATATTTATACAAACATTGTCATGATTATTTTTTAAATTAAAAAATAAATTTATTGGAAGATCGACGAGAAAAATAAAATAAATAAAACAAATAAATAATTTTATAATCAAATAAATATTTGAATAATCTTCGAGCTTTGGTATAAACAAATAAACGCCAATTTAACGACATTGAACTGAACTGACCTGGTATTTCAATTCAGTATCGATCGGATAATTCTGTAATTAGATTGCGTAAACAATGTTTCTCCTGATTCCAATTGAATATGGTTTTATGAAAATAATGTCACTTGTCAAGATATATTATAGATGTCTCATAGAGACGAAGCTATTTTTTTATATGGAGAAGTACGTAAGGATTTTTTTTTATGTATATAGAGCTAACGATCTATCGTATGGCTGGCATAAGTAATCACTTTACACAATGTGACGTCCACCAATTCCACCCATGATAGACTACCCATCTATCAAATTTTCGGAAGTTGTATATTCTTTATTCTAAGTTATATATCATTATCAGTTGTGGACTAAGACGCTTGTATGGAAAATCTTTGGTCGATAGAGTGAGAAATGAACAAATTAGAAGTGAATGCAATGCTGGCTGTAATGTGGTAGATAGAATGAAGAAAGGAGTGCTGAGATGGTTTGGTCATGTGGAACGTATGAACGTGGAAATGATGTTTAAGAAAATATATGAGGCGAGTGTTGAAAGCAACAGGAATAGAGGGCGTCCGTGAAAGACCTGGCATGATCAGATACTATAAGTACTTGAGGATGGCCCTGTTAAAAGCCGCAACAACCGTAGAACTTGTGTGAGAAGATGTATGAATGTAACCGAAGCAAAAGTGGTGTGCCAGGAAAGAAGAGTGTGATTTTCAATCCTCTCTGCCTATCCCTGCGAGGTAACGGCGTAATGGTTAGTTAGTTATCAGTTGCGCATTCATATTTTGTACTTAAACTGTAGCGTTTCTTTATATATGTAACTTTCAGTTCACACTTAATGGATAATAAGTAGGTACATATATTCCAATTGTCATTTGTTCCTGCGCCTTGGGGGCAGAAAAGAGGCTTTGTGTGGGCGCCTCCCCCTTTCACTCGCATTCCCGCATGAGGGTCAGCAGAGCGGTGAGAATGGCTACTTTAGCATTAAAAAAATGCCAAACATGGGTGGCGAAAGTGTAGGGACGATATGGGAGGTATTGTACATAGAACGGCCCTGGGTATTTGGTGGGTCTCTGTATATTCTTTACATATGTATAAGACATTTTTCTGAATTATTAATATTTCACTAAAATACGTTATGAACATCCAAATAGACTTCCATACCTACTTTCTTGTATAAAAAAATAGCTTCGTCTCTATGAAACATATATAATATATCTTGATTAATGATACTGATGATTTCTATTTATATATTTAAATCATCTTATATTTCTACATATCGCATGTATAATAATTGAATGTATGTATTCTTATACGGAATGTGTGGGATTGCACAAACCTCCCCACATACTGAAATAAAGTTTTATTTATTTAACAATCAAAGCTGATTTTAGAATAGTATCACAACTAACATAATCAAGCTTATTTGTTCACTGTAACTAATGTACAATAATAATAAAAAAATAATCAATCTCACAAAGGCCAGAAAAATACGAAGCATGTCGCACAGCTCCAGAAAACTATTCTGCTTATCTAACGGTGCTGTCACAAGTGTACAGCAGTTTGGATGAAAAATGTTGTGAATCATGTCGCGTCTAACAAAAATGGACCCTTGGGCTGGTAATTGAGATGACGTTTAACTCGCACGTGATGGGAAAATGAATCGAGACCGCGACCCCTCACAGGGAACGAGTGGGGGCGGTGGTTCCGGATAGGGGATGGATTAGAGAAAAAAACTTCGGCCATACACATTTTAAATCTCATGCACGCGTGAGTGCCGCCAATCACAGTTTTCGTTGGCTTATTTACATAATTTTATTATGTGCGCAATATTTCTTCGTTATTCACTCATGCCTTTTACGATATCAACGAAATATACATTTTTAATATATGCAATATTATTTTTATTAAAGTGACATAAGGCTTTACTGGAAAAAAGATCTAAAATAAATTAATATATTTCTTACGTGAAATGAATAATTTAAATACATGATATAATAATATATACAATTTGAGAAGCTTGTTGTTATATTGGTAATAGTGGTTGCGTAGTACATGTATGCATGGTGTGTGTAAATGTTTAAGGAAGCGGTTATACTAAAACCAGTTTGAAGAATTTACGTAAATATTTTTTTGAATAGGACAGTATTAGATTGCGTCACGTACGAACGAAGTAATTTGTTTTGATTCGTTATTGTTTAGAAAAATGGATGAAAAAAGACCAGGAGAGGTGGAAAAAGACAGTAATTAAAATATGAGACTATAATAGTAAGTTTATGACCATAACAAGTTATCCTATGATATACATACATAAGAGTGTTCAGAGAGATAATATCATAGGGACAGAGTTATTATAGAGAGAAAAGAGGTTCAAAATGATATTCTTCTTCTTTTTCTTCAGCCTTTATACCTCCGTTGCTGGATATTGTCCCTTTTCAATTTCTTGCACTCAAATATATACTCGAATACATACTATAATATATAACTATAATATATACTATAATATATACTCGTATATATACGAATATATAATATAATATACTCTATACAATCTGTCTTGAACCCTTCGCATCCAGACGCCACCAGCAATCGATATATAATGTCGCCGGTCCATCTCTTTGGTAGCCTTTATTTGTCTAGGGCCTCCAATTGAATATTCCTAGCGCCCATCTGGTGTCACTCTGTTAAGCGCATTGCTTGCCTATTGCTACATTAGTTTTGCAACTATAATACATACGATTAATAATAGACAAAAAAAAATACGAAAAATCCGTTTGGACCAAAAAAATCATTTCTCCCAATCGCGCGGTGTTAGAATTTTGCATGCTTGGTTAATCTAATTATGTCAGTTGCTGTGGCGGGTGCTGGACGTTTGGAACTTGGAGTTAAAGTGAAGGTACGTTTTGCTGTCCGCTTGCGATCGGGTCCAAATGGACTTCAATAGTTAGTTAAATTTTTATGTTTTGTTTCAATTTCAATTTTAGTGCTACTAACCTGGCGTTTATTGGACACAAATAATTACATGCTTAATACATACACATTCTAAATAATCACAAGCATAAGACTGTATGTAAAATGCCTGTCAGCCACTCCCAACTTTAATAAGTATATATATATATATATATACCCATTATAAGATCGGTAGCTTTTTTGTTCACCAACGCAATCTTTCATTGAGAAGTGAGAACAGTAAAAGTCATATATAATTATTTTACGTAAATACAAATTTAATATAAAAATTAAAGTGTTAGCTAGAAAAAATTATTAAATATGTAAAAATATATAAGTAACCAAATAAGGCACAAAAAATAATGTATTTAATATAAAGGGAAAAAAAATAAAAGTTATAAATCGCCAGCTTGTATTCCAAATTTATTTTCTGTGAACAAATAAAAAAATCATATATAATTTATATAGTTAAATATTTTGTATTTTTTAGGACTTTTGAGATAAAATGGTGGAATATCTCAAGTTACCAAGATACTGTTGCTTTATTGGAAGACGAAAATTGACCGGATTACCGAGAGCCAAATGAGGAACAGCAAGCCGAATATGAAACTCAATCTTCGACTCGAGGGTTCTAGGAAGAGGTACAAAAGAAAGATGCTACTAAAGTGGTATAAAAAAATTAGTTATCGCAAAAATTTGAAAAATGTTTAAATTTTTATTTATTTATTTATTTCAAAAAATCCTTGTTTCCAAATAAAGGTACTTAATATTAATTTAACAATAAAATATTAGGTCCTTACATATGAAATTGACGTTTTTCCGTACTGGCAAATTTGATCTCAAATATCTTCTCATTGGTTAGGAATTCCAAATCCAAATTTATACAGCTATTTACTCATGTATTTGTGTTTTGAAAATTATAATTCATTTGTTTTTTCCTCAATTGTTTTTTTCTTTGCGTCACTCAGTTTATAAAATGAAAAACTTGAAATATCGCGTTATTAACGAGTACGAGTTCCACCGTGGCACCAGTGCTGCAGAAACGGCTCGAAGGATTAATGATGTGTATGGCGACGGTGCCGCAAAAGAAAACACAGTGCGTTTTTGGTTCCAACGTTTTCGTTCTGGAAATTTCGACCTGCAGACAAGCCCCGTGGACGGCCGGAGACCAAAGTTGATAATGAAGAATTGAAGGCTATTGTGGAAGCGGATCCATCGCAAACCACATCCGAGTTAGCTGCAGGCTGCGGTGTTAGTGATAAAACTGTTTTAATCCACTTGAAGCAAATTGGTAAGGTGAAAAAGCTTGAAAGGTGGGTACCTCACGAATTGAGTGAAGCAAATCAACAAACGCGCGTTGACTGCTGCGTTGCATTACTCAACCGGCACAATAATGAAGGAATTTTAAATCGAATCATTACCTGTGATGAAAAGTGGATCCTGTACGATAATCGGAAGCGCTCATCGCAATGGCTGAACCCTGCCGAACCAGCCAAACCAGGCCCCAAGCGAAAATTGACTCCAAAAAAGTTACTTGTGAGCGTTTGGTGGACTAGTGCTGGTGTCGTTCACTACAGCTTTCTTAAATCTGGCCAGACGATTACGGCAGATGTCTACTGTCAGCAACTGCAAACCATGATGGAAAAGCTATCTGCTAAACAACCGAGGCTGGTTAATCGCTCTAGGCCACTGCTGCTTCATGATAACGCTAGACCACACACTGCACAACAGACGGCTACCAAATTAGAGGAGCTTCAATTGGAATGTCTAAGACATCCACCGTACTCTCCGGACCTTGCCCCAACAGATTACCATTTTTTTCGAAATTTGGATAACTTCTTGCAAAGGAAAAAATTCAACTCCGATGGGGCAGTCCAAACCGCCTTCAAAGATTTTATTGATTCCCGTCCGAATGGTTTTTTTAGTAAAGGGATCGATGAACTACCTATGAGATGGCAAAAGTGCATAGATAGCAATGGTACATACTTTGATTAAATAAATATATTATAATAAAAAAAATCGGCTTTATGTTCCTCCCATACTAAACGTCAATTTCATATGTAAGGACCTAATATAAGATAAATTACACATTTTTTTTTGTTAAATTTGTGGATTATGCCACTCTACTAGGCTACGCCTGTCCCAGAGTGGCGTTATAGAACACAATTATAATATTTTTTGAATTCGTTGAAAAAATTATATTTGTAAACAGTATTTGAGAAATAAACGTATCATGTACTAAGTGTTATACATAAAGCATAACTGATAATATTTTTGTAATTTAAAAAAAAATGATTCGACTGTAATTATTTTCTTTATTGTTAATCTCAAAAGAAGTTTATTTTTTACGGGGAAGATACGGTATAGGTACTTAGTAAAATAGAAAATATAGGTATGAATTTTTAATTTTACTTAAACTACAGGAGTAAAATTTGTTATTAAATATTGGACCCAAAGAATAAAGTTATTTTGCATGTTGTTAATTAAAAATTGATTATTCTTATAAAAAAGCTTATTTTATTATATTTTTGAAAAAAGTCAGTAAAATAATAATTATAATTAAGAAATTCAAACATTTATTCTGTCGGGTCCATTTGGACCCATGATTCCATATAGGTACTGTTGTCAAAATGACGATCCCTGTTAAAAGTCAAATATACATACATGATGAATAAAATACACAAGAGGATTTTTTTCTCGTAAATCACAAGAAACTAATAAATATTAATAAAGCCTTTCCAAAGCGCAGTTCGATAAAAAGCCTCGGCCAAGGTGGAACAAACAGAAACGACACTAGAAATTATAAAATTCAACACGTTTGTGTATTTTACAAAGGATCCGACGCGGGGCCTTGCAAAAGTGTTTTATAAAATATTGGGTTAGTATAGTTGCACGGACGTGCAAGCTATTTCGTTGTTATTCGGCGCAGCACGTCCGAGTTTTACAGACGATATTCCCATAAATATAATTTGAAAATCGCAGCCGGAAAAATAAAAGTACATTTACTAACATGTTCTTAGAAATTTTTGTCTACAATAGGTCCAAGTATGGATAGATTCAAGTACAGATAGTTCCCAGTGCAAATATTTCCAGTCAGATAGTTTAAGTTAAAGTAGTAAAGTTAAAATAGAAATTATTCCAAGAAAATGTTATATTATTTAATTTTCAACGCAACTCATATAATAAAATAATAATCTTCAATATTGGCGCAATTGTCGCGCGAAATAAAATAGGTACACCATATTTCTAAACTGTTTCAAACGACTAGGTACACGCTGACGCAAATTTTCGACCGAAAATCAGAGTACATAATAAAACGCGTGATGTTATTAAATAATACATAAATAATGACCGTTGAAATCCGGAAAGCTTATGCACCGGTGCGTCGCGTGAGGAAAATTTTTAACCAGCTAGTAAATAAGAAGCTACTTTATCATTTACCCCGAGCGACGGAGATTTTTGAACACCCTTGAGAAGGACAACAAGCAAATGTATGCAGATAAACAGTAGTACGTCTGTGTACTGGACTCTTCCTCTGAATCCCATATACGCAGGTGATGTTCGAAGTTCAAACATCGAACGGACGTAACCCATACGGTGCGAGGTGGGTTACGTCCTTCATCCCTATCTTAATCTTCCATAACGGTATATATTGCACACAAAACCTATATTGAGAACAGACAGTGCATACCTTCACATCTCCGGAGGTCCTGCCCAACAGCTGTACCTCCGGTAAGTAATTTTCGAAAAAGCTTGTTTATTATTTAAAATAAATATTTTGTATATATACCGTAAATATATTGTAAATATTTTGCCAATTCTTGGATTAGTTATATTTCTGCTGATAAAAGAAAATCACGAAAATGAAAGTTACAAAAAAGTAGTTGATCATGGCAAAAACACAAGATGCGTTTCAAATCAAATATTAACAATACCAAGAATAACAAACAAATATGGTCTGAGGACACTTGAATATCGAGTTCCAATGTTCTTGAACAAAATACAAAGCACCTTTACCTCACGCTTAAAAACTCCAAAGTCAATGTCAGAACTTAAAAAGTGGTCAATAGAAAACGACATTAGTTATTTATGAACTATATTAAGTGTTTTATTATGATAATGACTTTGAATAATTAGTTATGTTTATATTTATATATATTTCTCTTTCTTTTTCCCTAATTTTTGCTATATATATTTTTAATTTGCTATTTTCTTTATTTATTGCTTTTTTCTTAATTTGCTTAAAATTTTTAACTTTGTGCTGAAAATTTCTTTTATGTTGTTATTTGTACTTAATTGTTTTCGTTTTTTTATCTCTTATATTTATAAAGTGAAAAATATTTTGTAATAGTGTAACTTACAATTGTAAAAATGAACCTACAGACAAACGTCTTTTTAGTCGTTTTGTGGGACTAAATATTATAAAATGTAAAGAAAGTAAATAGAAAAAAAAAAAAAACTAAAATAAGTGTAATATTGCATTTGTATTAATAAACCAACACGGATCAAGTCCAATTGGGCCGCGGTATGGTGACCAAGATTTCTGCGCCATTCTGTATATCGCTCCATTTCCCATGACGGGGGGTTAGCACAAAAATTCTTGGGCATCCTTCCTGCCATTGAAACGCTGTAAGCCAGCTGCACACATCGAGCATTCAGACCGTCTTCACCAGCAGCGATGTTTTCAGGCCACTATTGGTCAACCGGTCTGAGGGAGGCTAACACCCGATCATCATGTTAAAAGGAAAACAGGAAACAAGTAAAACTTCACACTGACATATTAATTCTAAAGCCAATTCCTCCCTGTACCAATTCAACTTTGTAACTATGTAATAATAATTTAAATGTTCTTCTATGTCAGTATTATAATATATTGAACTTGTGTGTTCCCTTTTTACTCCCTTTATATTAACTCGTGGCGTCTGCTTGCTTGCTTGCCGTCGAAAAAACTTTGGATCGATTTTTAACCCTTTTCCCGTAATCCGATCTAGCTGAAACTTTGCAAGCAGACTCGTGGCGACAATCAAGAAGATCTTTCAAATTTTAGTTAAAAAATTTAATAATTATAGTATAATTTCGTATTTTTAGAAATTTTAATGTTTTTTTCAAATCGGAATCATTACCAAAGTTTGATTGCTAGCAACGGCGGCCGGATAATGTTGCGGAATATTTTCTAAATTTGAATTACTCCGTCGGTATACACAATAGGTACTTCACTATACAAAGCATGAAGTGTCTTATCAAACCTCAAAACATCTGACATTTTAGAAATATATTAAATTACTGCATGTTTATTGTTATGTATATGTTTTAATTCATCTTTAATTGTTATTATATTTTACAAAGAAAGGGAGTATAATAAATACTTGGTTTTTATGGATTACTTTTTTTACTCCCTTTATATTAACATGTGGCGTCTGCTTGCTTGCCGGCTTGCCGTCGAAAAAACTTTGGATCGATTTTTAACCCTTTTTCCGTGATCCAATCGAGCTGAAACTTGGCAAGTAGACTCGTGGCGACGATCAAGAAGATCTATCAAATTTTCGTTAAAATAATTTAATAATTATAGTATAATTTCGGATTTTATTTTATTGGTGTTTTCAAATTGGAATCATTGGAAAAGTTTGATTACTAGCAACGGTGGCTCGATAACGTCACGGAATATTTTCTAAATTTGAATTTTCCATCGGTGTACATAATAGGTACTTCACTAGGAATGTCGAAAATCTAAATTGACTGACAAATGTTTTTGGAATTTATTCTTCAAAGCATGAAGTGTCATATCAAAGCTCAAAACATCTGACATTTTAGAAATATATTAAATTACTGTAAGTTTAGTGTTATGTTATATGTTTTAATTCGTCTTTAATTGTTGTTGTATTTTACAAAGAAATGGAGTATAATCAAAACCTTTGTTTTTATGGGTTACTTTTTACTCCCTTTATATTAACTCGTGGCGTCTGCTTGCTTGACGAAAAAATTTTGGATCGATTTTTAACCCTTTTCCCGTGATCCAATCGAACTGAAACTTTGCTAGCAGACTCGTGACGACGATCAAGAAGATTATCAAATTTTAGTTAAAAAAATTAATAAATTTTTGGATATTTCAAATTTTTAATAGTTTTTTCATACAACTTACTAAGTTGTATGAAAATAATTCAACGCGTCTGGTAGACACGGAACCTGATTATAGTATAATTTTGGATTTTTGGAATTTTTTTACTACTCCTTTTCGTAGCGTCGCTCGACCGAAGCCCAACGCGTAGGTTAAGTGTTTCCAAACCAGCCAGTTTCCACTAGTAAATGAGAAAGGGAGTATAATGAAAGCTTGGTTTTTATGGGTTACTTTTTTTATGAATTAAATTAAAGCCGTGATGTTGCCCATTACATATAATTTAATAAAATACATAATAAAATTGATTAATAAAATATTATTTAAAACTACCTAGTGTGTTCATATTGATATGCTCATCACCACCACCTGATTGTTAATTGATTCGTGCCATTATAAAATAACTCTATTATCTATTATCTATTATCGGCAAGATCGACCCCTGGGAGAGACTTAGCCGAGGCAAGCTAATTTGAAGTTATTATAAATTACGTAATAAACAATAGAGACATTATTATGTGATTTTATTACTAGTATAAAGATTGCTTTGAATATTAGATCGCTTATGAATTTTGATTTCTTGGTTCTTAGAATATTATAAATCAATATTGTTATTAGGTCCTCATCATTATTAGCTATTTTCAAACAGATAAAGGTCTCCCCAAGTACCTCTCACATTTTTTGTACATTGATATTCATTGCCACGTACTGGATGACTGCATTCGTCCAGCGACTGTCCGTCCTCCGAGCGATTTGTCACAGCAATTTATTTTCTTGACGTAGTTACAACTTCTCTCGTCTATTTTCATAAAAGAGTTTATTAATAATATAGTTAAGATCAAATAAAATTTATAAAACACTTTAAAAATGTCGAATCTTTTATAAAAAATTTTTAGGATTTTATAAATAATATACATTTTGTATTCCTGAATATTAAAAAAAAAATTTTGTTAATCATAAAATTAGCTTCATAATTAAAATAATTTTGACATGAAGCCATGTATTGAAGAGTAAAGAAAGGAGCAGCCGTATCTTTTACATACACGTATATTTTAAAATCGATAATTTTCTTCCAATTTTTATTTTCTAATATTTTCTAATTGTCACTTCACGTCAAGCAAAAAACTCCAACACAAATAAATGCTGAACAAAATTTCATTCCAGGCGACCAAAAGTCGTTTTGATAACATTCATTTAAAAAAATTAACATGGCACGCGATTAGCATAATGCGATAAGCTAAATACAGTCAACTTTTAATGGATATTTTGCACATAAAACTTGAACAGTCGTGAGCTTGCGAATGGCGCTTCTGAAAAACCGGCCTCAAAAAACGCCTTATCAAAAGTAAAACACTTTAAGCCTTTACTCATAACGATATCAGAATTTCAAACTAGTGCCATTATTAATAAAATGACTTAAATTTTTTAAAATTATATCTAAGAATAAAGTTCAAACGATTCTTTGCCTTATCGTATAATTTTTTATCGTATGCATTCATCGGTAAATCTAGAACTCATCGAGGTCGTGACTTGAGCAGCGAAGTCTTTTTTTCTGCTTTTACAGTTCAAACTGCTTTTTTCCAGTCTTCGCGATCCTGGCCTTTGTTCAGAGCGATGATCAGTGAGGCATGGCAGTAAGTTAAATAATACCTAAAATCACTCTCACGTCAAATAATGGATAATATATCTCCCAAGAGTTATTTCATCGATTTTCTTAAAAAATATTAATTTTATTGTTTTTAATTTAAAAAAAAAAAAAAAAAATATTAATGGGGGGTAAGGTTTTTAACTTTTTTTTGCATTTTAATTTTTTTAAATGAACGTACAACATCGCAAGAATATTGTGTCAAAATTTCAAGTCAATCGGAGTAAAATTGACGAAATTATGAACATTTGAGCGATACTCAGACTGATTTTCTATCCCTGCTCGAGCAGCTAAGAGACGCGCTCACCTGAGGACTACCGGACGTGCTATTTGTATTGGAAGAGTTTTGCGTAGACAAGGACAAACAGATGCTGATGATGAAAGCTCTTTGCTGTGTGAACATGGCATCGACGATTATGTGTAAGTATAAAATAAGTGTTGAGTTTTATTTTGAATTTTACAGTGTGCAAAACTTTAAAGCGTGTTCCCCATATCTCACGTTTTCAAAGTCGGTGTCCATCATAACTTCAAAACTACTGCACCGATCCTTTTGAAATTTTGAACACTATTTCTGTACATAATTTACAAGGTAACGCTGGAGACTTTTTTTCAAATTTGTTATTAATTTTTATTTTTTAATAACAAATTAGTCGACATTTTTCGCAAAAAATCGCGTTTTTCCCTTCAAAGTGTTCCAAAAAATTTAAAAATTGAAATTTCAAAAACCCTCCTAGCGTTACCTGGGAAAACCTATTATCTAACGAATGAAGTTTGATTTTTTGATTTCAGATGATCTAGCACCAAGTTATGATGGACACCGCAATTCTACTTTTTTCCCAGACACGTCCGAATAATTGCTGCCATTGCCGTATTTTTTAATATTTCGTCTTGAAAATTTTACAAAATATTATTCTAATGTCATACTTTAATGTACTATTGATTTTAATAAAGAGATTTTAACTGTGTTGTCACAAAAAATTCACAAAAACATACCTTTTTTTGTACGAATTTACCTTACCCCCCCCTTAAGGAGAATGGATTTATGGAGAATTTTTGAACTGCATTTAATTCTCTGAAATAAATGTAATATTTGTAACATTAAAATACTGCAACTTTTCACAATAAGCGGATATTAATGATATTTAAGAAAAAAACAAGTAAAAGTAATATATTTCTTGTAACTAAAGTAAAGAAAAAGAGTAAAGTAGTGACAGTAGAACCATATATGTTTAGTGCAAAGCTTAATTTAATGCAATTTAAATAACACGGCCTCCTTTCGTGTTGTATATTTTATTTTTGTTCAATGAAACGAAACTTCTATATCTGTAAATTAATTGAGAGTATAAAAACAAAGGAAGCAATATAGCACTGAGGTGTTTCTAAGATAAACGCAAAAAACCAATCACTGCCACATTAGAAAATTTTTCTGGAATCTATGAAACCAACGTCTTACTGAAAATGAAGTTTTTAAAAAAAATGTCATCTTAGTTTCTTTTTATATACGTCTATAAAATATAATTAACTTTTATACACGGATATTGCTGCACCTTTGCTTTTTATTACGAACATTGTTGTTTTTGCTTTTACAAGTGTTTTCAAAAACATGATTTTGAAAGGGATAGAGATATTTTCTATAAAATATTGGATTCAGTACATTCGAAACTAGTAATCCGCGATAACTACACTTAAATTTTGTTTTGGATACTGCTGTCATTAATTTTTTACCTCTCATATCATAGGTTTTATGGGAAGTAGGTAAAAAATATGATTTATACACTCATGGATTTAATAATTCAAATAATGGAAATGTTTTACAGACCAAGCAGTAATTACGTCATGAATTACAACATATTAAGATAGAAGATAAAACGCGGACACGATATTATGAGTACGAGTATTCATTCCATCGATGTAATACACGCCACGTATTGGATTCAGTGATTACCAATCTGATGACTTCCCGAGCTTCTGACATGCAGAGTATTGCATGACAGAACTAAATAAAAGCCAATTGACTCCGAACCCAGTGCCTGATAAACACTTAGTTTAACCGGAAAATAAAATTATCATATAAGCTTTTCATACAACTATTTTTAAAATTATTAAAAATAAAAAAATGCATTAAACTAATATTTTTTGAATTATCGAAAAATATAGCACAGATATCAATCAAAACAAAAAATAATATATGGGAGTCGAATAACTAATTAAGAACTAATGTAAAAGCAAATTAAAAAGGTAACTTTTTTCAAAAAAGATTTAGTTAATTATAATATTTTACTTGCTATTATGACTTATACAAATTTCTAATTAATCTTACTGTCATACTATTTTATTTTTGTGTTGAATTTATAAATCTTTATTTATGTCAAAATAATATTTTTCCAAAAGTTGATTATTTCGACAGAATACAAAGAGTTATCTGCGTATTTGCAAAACTTCTATCACATCACCATTACAAGCTATGAGAATGCGCCTAGTAAAAAAGTGTTAGTCTACTAGGTCATAGATGCAATCCACAATTTGCAACCAAATTTCTACAAAATATATATGGCTGCAAATTATGGGTACCATATAGCCATAATCTAAATTTATTCGAAAAAAATTACAAAAAATGATTGAGGAACATCTCAGAGATAATTGGAAAGAGTACAGAACAAATTTAAGTGTCCCGGAAGAGGCAAACATTTCCAGTTTCAAAACTGAAATATTAAGGCACAAAGATAACATTTATAGTATAGATATATACATATTTCTTAAATTATATGGTGAAAAGACGGAGTGGACTCTAGAAGAGATTTAAATAAACTCTACAAGGGAATCTTAAAGGGAAAGGAAAATAAGCTTAGACTCTGGTAATTGGTTAAGCCGTGTCCCTTGCAAAAACGTGAGTAAAATCATTTATAAAGATCTGTCATTAAGAACCCTGGCTGCCCAACGGATATACTAATTAAATTTGATACAACACAGATATGTTAGTATTTTGTCACTACTGTAGTTTCGAGAGGAAGCGATATCCCATCAGTAGGTGTAATTAATCAATAATGTTCTAGAAGTGCCAGCATTTGGCATTCGCGAGCATATAAGGTGCCACGCGCGGCAAATCAGTTTTCATTTTGATAAATTGCGATACCTGGATGGACAACAGAAGCATACGAATTATTAATTGAATTCTTGAGCGTGAACAGTTTAGTAAGTTTGGTTTATAGAGATGTTAAATTTATTTTATTAAAAGAATTTAATTCGATTCCCATCGTTTTGATCACGTGATTTCGATTAAGTCCATGGCAGACTAAGTCATTCTCACATCGAGGGACTGCCGTATGGTATACTTGAGTAAAATGTTAAAAACACACTGATATAATGGTAACTGCGCATTATAAAAGTCTCTCGAAAGGTCCACAGCGACTCTAGAACCAACTGGACTATTCTCATAATAATCACTAGAAATATGGAGAAACAGGTTGAACATTCGCGAAACTAATAATTTTCTATAAAATAGATGGGAGCGCATGCACGAGTCAGAGTTATTGTTGACAGTAGGCTTACGCCACACAAAGCGAAACCAGCAAAGCCAAAAACAAGAAATAAACAAGAATAAAGCGTGGTTCTTATGTGCGAATTGATGTGAATTAGGGCGAATCAGTGTGGGATATTCTAGTGATAATCAGTATAAATTTTAGAACGGAGCTCCGATTAAATTCGTATCCAGTGACTTTTGGTTTTGATTGTGTTGACTATTTCATTTGCCTCCCACAACTAAGATCCCATGACAAAATCATACTTATGCAAAATTTTGGTGACACACTTAAGTATACACGAACAAAATGTTGATAATATTTGAGAAATTATGTTTCGTAGACCTTATCAAATAAAATGAACATTTTAAGACTCAATACACCACTTCTTTTGCATTTTTAACTGATAAGAACCTTTGCCGGGACATTTTTAAATTAAATGTGAAAGACTTTTTTTATTACCGTCGTAAATGTCTAACTTTACGAGATTCTCTTCACTGGAACTTATCAGTCTCCATTGTATAAACCCGTGGAATGGCTTCGTGACACTCGTCCAATAAAAACTTTTCTTATCACACCGAGACATTTTTCCCAAGTTTCTCCCAAGATTTTTGTAGATGTGCTTGATAGATCAGGTTTTTGTCTGCATACGTTGTACAAAGCAGCTTCAACGCAGGCAGCTCTTCAATATAGATCTTATTTAAATATTTACAGTGTACAACCTTAAAAGATGACAAATTTACATGACAAAGGTTAATATGGATCTATTGATTTTGGAAATATTCACACCAAATGATTATTTAATACTGGATTTTATCCACAAGGGGACATCATTAATCATGGTATATCATAAATGTCTTATGGAGATGAAGTTATTTTTTATTGGAAAGTCTTTTTAGGTGTTCATAGAGTTTACGACTTTTTTCTGGCTTAAATGATCACTTTACATAATGAAACGTACATATGATTTAGCCGATTTGACTCTTTTCTTTTGAAGGTACATTGACGATACAAAAAAAATCATTTATTTCATTAAATTTGAAGAATTTATTTATAATTACGAAACTGTTCTCTTGCAGTAATTCTATGGCGGGTTTAAAAAGTTGCTTAATTCAATATTTTAAATTGCTAATTAATATGATTATTCAAAGTGTATTAAAGTATAATGTGAAAATAATTATTTAGTACATACCCGTTACAGAAAAAATAATCACAGTCCTCGTTGTGTACATAACATAAAAAAGTTAATAAATAGACTTCTCTTAAATGTTGGACTACTAGATATATACCATACTTCCCTCAAATGTAAGAGTATTAGATATATAAGCTGAGGCGGTCAAGTCAAATATCATCCTGTCCTTGGAAGCTTTCAAGAACTCCAGGATAGGTAGTTGCCAGCCAATAGAATACGTTCAGAACAAAACTTCAGTCGTTTTAATCTAGCGGGTAGCTGTAAGTTCACAGCGCAATGCGGATTTTCTATTATGGACTCTGTATATACCTATCGAGTGTCCTGTGGACCACCCTGTTGGATCCTGTCTATGCGTGTGTCTATATATAAAAAACAGGGTTATTCAAAAAACTTATTTCAGTATGCACACCGGTAAAATTATAAGTTCTGTTGAATAACGAGATTTAGAACCAGTTTCTTTATAAAATAATTTACAATTTAATAAAAATACATAAATTAGTTGCAGTTTCTTGATCATCATTATTAGATGTATACATATAATACAACGTCCAGAAGCTATTCATGTGATGGAATATCGCCACTTTATTGAAAATACCAGCATCATATTAGTTGGATTCTTCAAATCTTGATATTGATTTCACTATTGATCGCAGAGACCAAACTGCTTTGACGCATGAAATTATGCTAAGTTAAAAAAAATATTTCTAAAATATTTTTCAAGCTAAAAATCTATGTCATAATATAAAAATCTATTGTTTATCAAAATAAGTAACCTTATGGATGAAGCAGAAGCAATATTAGAGCGACTACCAATAAGTAACTGTGGAGAAAAAGCGATTAATGTGTCGTCTTGGAACAAGCCGGGACAAACACCAGCAATTATAGTATGAAGGCAGATTGGCCTTCGACTGAGGACCTCTCCAGTACGAGAAAAGAATATGATAATGATGACGATGAATCCGTTTCAAGTCAATTAATTTCGTATTTCAAGGAAATAAATACCACAATACATTAATATGTTTCAGTTTCCTTTGCCTATAAATTTGCTTATCAAATTTTTCTAAGAAGAATGCATTATTTTCCTGCTAGGAAGACGTAAAACTCGATTTCTATTTATATTCGATAAATATCGATTCACGTCCATATTTTAAATTCTTATTCAACCTCTGTGTATTATTTATTCATCACTGTTGCTCCACATTTGCAACAGTGAGCGACTTTCGATTATTAAGTTGTTAGATTTGTCAATGTGTGGGGAATTAAAATAAATCACGGTGTTTATTTATTAAATAAACGCGATTATTTCTAAAATAAAAATTTCGATAAAATTCAAGTTTACTAATGAGGCGGAGATTAGTGATAAAAATCTAAATTTATTTTTTTTATTTTCAGGAGATGTGGCTTTGGGTGGCAAACGAAAAACAGTAATATATTTTTAACTTTAATTTATTACGCAAAAAGTCACCGGAGAGAGTTAAATCGAATTACCGTTTTTAAACGTTATCGTTATATAACGTTATTTACCATTGTTAAACGGATTGCCGTTTTGAGTTTTAATGTTTTCAGAATATTTCGCACTATTTAACGCCATTTCTATTGCTTCGATCATTTTCTAGCCACTTCCGTTCGATATCGCACGTAAAAAAACTTCTCGCCCGCCGGTAGGAACTTCTTTTATTTTTTGTCACAGGAGTTTACACGCTGGTCACACTAAAATCGCGTTGGCTTAATGACTGACTCCACGTTGAGTGACGCCCTAGGTAAATAAATGTCTTTCTTGATGTTTCGAGATTTTACTCTTTTTTTTAAGTATTTTGGGGCTTTCCATATATTACGAAAGACCATAGACGATTTCAGAGTATTCCACAATGTTGTTGTCAGTATAACCGAGTGATAAAATTTTGAGAGGCTCCCACAGCGCGCAAATTCTTTTAGTTTCGAACATCTTGTGACAATATGATATTTAATTTAATGAAATACATTTGTAAATGATCATGCGTGCTGATACATATTTACATATATATATATATATATATAAGATTTTAATTTTATTGTAGTTAATAAATAGGTGTAAACCATAGAAATAAAAAAATAAAAATAAACATAAACAGAAACATTACAAATGTGGTGCTGGCGAGGTATGCTGCTATGCCAGAAATAATATGGTTTACATATCAAATAGGTAGTTTCATTTTACAAGAAAATGTTGAGAAGTGTCTATCTTCCACAAATGCGCATAATGAAATACGTCATGTCGACGACATCGGCTGACATCATCAGGGTACGTTATGTCGTGAGACGTGTGTATGCAAAACAGAGGCTGGTGGTACAAAGCACAGTCCAAAAGTGATGGTAAAATCATTAATTTAACCGGTTATTCATGGTACAGTTATTTGAGATTGTATACGGTTGTATTGTTGGTTGGTAACAGAGATATAACTGTTATAAATGATATTGCACTTCGAGTTGCGAAAAATCTGTTACCAATCATCGATGTAATCAGTTACATATCTCAAATAATGGTTTGCGTGTCACCGATTAAAATATGTACCTACCATCACCAAAATCTAGGGAACCTGTCCCTGAGGGATATCACGGACTCGATCTATTGAAGTCTGGTGTGGGGAAGTCTGCGATGGACAACTTCAAAAAGCCCAGATTGTTTTGTATGCGAGGTCATCTTATTAGCGACCATAACTGCTAATCTATGAGAATAAGGAAGGAGAAGAAGAAGTGTATTTTTAACAGTGGCTTGCAATCAGTAAGTCTTAAATTTAATTTTTTATTCTGAATATGTCAATTTATTAATTTTTGTATTCTTATTTATAATATATTGACGGGTTTATTACCAGTTGGCAATTTCATCAACCAACAATTGAAACATATTTACGGTATACAAGGTTGTAGTAACAAAACTAGCCATGATTACAAAAAGAGTAGGAGGGGAGAAGGGAATAAGAAATTATTAAACTATCGCATCTATAATTGGGCCTTAGTTAGTGATAATGTGATCTTCTTCTTTTCCTTCTTCTACCCCTTATCATATTGGTTTGGGGTCCCTGCACGGCATAGAAGGTTCCAACTCTTCGACTTCGCCGCTCTGGGCTTCGCTCTCCACGTCAGCTCAATTTAGTTGCAACCTCGCTTCGCAGCAGTCCTTCAACTGTTTTCGCCAGCTCCTCCTAGAACGGCCCCTTGTTATTTTGCCTTCTGGTCATTCCTGGAATATCCTCTTTGACAGTTTATGTGCCGGCATCCGCAATATATATTACAGCCACCGTAACTGTGATTTCTAGATAAATGTCATATATTTTTATATGTAACATCTTTGAATAATTGATTCTACAGCGTAGCCGACTGCACTTTCAATGAGGAGCTGAAGAATTCAATACTGTGAATGTGAATAGGGTTGAATAGTGAAGTGCTGTCAGCTGAATGGAGAGGAAGACCATGATTAGATACAAAATTGAATTAAGATTTCAGATACTGAGGTGAGTGAAGATTGAAAAGTATATCATAAAGAATAAATAAAATACGGATGTTTTGGTGTTGTCGGATTGTAGATGAATGGTAAAGATTACGAAAAGAGGGGTACGATGATGTGCATCTCGAAATATTGTTATCGTAATTATTATCATACTATATATTTTTTATTATTTAAATTTTATTATAAGGCATAATAATTTAGAAACACATCACAAAAATACATAAGCTTGAGTAAATCACATATATAAATCTATTTTGATCTAATTTCAAAAAGAACCTTGAACTCCCGTTATTAGATGCCAGTGTCATTCCCAATTGACTACGAGGGCTGTCTTAATATATCATTATATTCTGTAAGATAAATATTTAATTTACCTTTTTTCTAAAATATATATTTATATAAAACTTTTTAAGTATAACTTAATAGGTACTGACTGCAAGTTTATTTATAACAGTGAGTGAAGCGAATAAACATCATCTTCTCTTTCTTCTTTTTCAGCCTTCATCTTCCACTGCTGGAAATAAGCCCCTTCCATCCTTACTTGTTGTAGTCATTTCTCCCCTCCCCTCCACCACCGCGGGAATATCGTCAGTCCATCTCTTTTGAGGTCTTCCAACGCCTCTTTTATTCTCCCAAGATCTCCACTTCAGAACTTCATGGTTTTCCATCTTGTGGCATCCTGTCTTACAACATGCCCTGCCCGTTGCCATTTAACTTCGCTACACGATCCATGATATCCACTTCTCTATCTCTGCCTAATTTCATCATTTTTACTCTCTCACACCAAGAACGGATCTCATCATGAATCGTCATTTGAGCTTTTCTACACTTTTCTTTGTAAGAGTCATCAACTTCACTCCATATGTCATCACTGGTAGTATGCAAAATTTGAAGGATTTTCTTTTAAAGCTGATTTGTTTGTTTGTGAAGCTTTGTTTTCGAAAAAAAATTGTTTGAGTTTGCGAAAAGCTCATTCTCATTCCTATTTGACAAAGAAATTCTACTGTTTGGTTTTCTTGGTCCATTTTTGTCTTATGTCCCGGATATATATATTCGTTTACTATTTTAATATTTTTATTATTGATTGTCATGGTTTCACTATCTGGAATCAATTTTTTTTAATATTCATATTAAGATCAACTTTACTCGAAGCCTCGTTTAAACATCATTAATTCGTATTTAAAACCAAAGCGCCTTTGTAATTCACCTGTAAGAACGTACTAATGCTACCATGTGTGTGTGTCTGTATATTTTATATGTATATATATATATATATTTAGGTGCGTGCATTGTTTTCCTCACGCTTGTATACACACATACTTATCCCGACACTAATCTTAAACCGCATATCATAAAGGAAAACGCGGCACCTCATTTCGGAATATTTCTCGGAATAAACCTTTTATAATTCGTAGTATTTACACACTTCACAGGTGAGGCTTTGAATACCAAATTATCTACGAGAAGGATAACTTCAATATGTACGCTTGGTTAATCCAGAGAAAATGAATGCGAATTTAGTAAAACTAAATATTAAGATTCAGATTTATAATATTAAAAATGATAAAGGCAATATTTAAAATAATCTTACGTAAACGAAAATTGTAAAATCTTAATATTAAATAAAGGATTAAAGAAAACCTCATAAATATATACATTGAGTAAGTTTATAATAGTTTTGTAATGATATTGAAATTAATTTTATTGAAAAACCTTTCCCAAATCTATTTAATAACAAAGAAAATAATATAGATAATTATAGTTTTAGAAAAGCAATTGAGAGATCAGATTTTGTTTGTATTTTTAAATTAAGTTTGATAACTTTAACTAAAAAATTAGTTCAGTTTTATTGAGCCATATTCTCTAGATGTTCTTAAAAATATATTTGTAAAAATAAGCACTGCATCTAAAAGTAGTGTTTTAATACATAAGCAGCTTGATGCCTCTCGCTTAGTGACCCAGTGGTCGGTGATTCCAACTTCATTCCAGGACACTAGCAACTTAGTCCATTTGTCATTGTACAAGCGTTAAGTTTAATTTGAAATTACTTAGTAAAAATAATAATGCGTCACGTTTTCCTTGTTTGCATCTCTATTTTAACTTTTAAAACTACTATCCTCTTATTTCTACTGGGATTCCTGCTTCTATACACCGTGTATGTATCTGGTTGTTTTATAAAAAATTTGGAGTTATTTTTAATTTGAAATATCTTCACACATCTCCCTCTGATTACGACACGGAGAATCGTGCATTCCTTCACACATGTACCCCAAAATCTGGCGTCTGAATTAATCACGTCACCCTTTGTACCAAGTCAGATCAACGCACCAGCAGGTATTGCTTTAGTGTGAAGCTACTACTGCCACCTTATTTTGTGACAACTCGAGTTTTATTGGACCCATCTGGATTAAAAAAATTGTAGGTAATTCATTGGTACGTAATAAAAATATGATTGATTATTTTATTTTATAATTTCACATGATTAAATATTGTTTTCATAAATGCACGTTGTACGTGAATTCTCTTTTAAAATAGAAAATTTATATATTTACAGTTGATGCACGTTATCATTAGGTACATGAATTCGAAATAAACATAAAAAAAACAACTAATGTACTTGTGCATCTACAACAATTGCATCAACTTTATGTACAAAAAAATAAATCTGACTAATTTATTTGTGCATCCACTACAATTGCATCAACGTTTTAAACAAAAAATAAATCTCACTAATTTATTTATGCATCCATTACAATTGCATCAACATTATGTACAAAAAAAGAAACCTATTTAATTTACTTGTGGATATACAATTGCATTAATTTTATTACAAAAAATAAATCTGACTAATTTACTTGTGCATCCACTACAACTGTATCAGCGTTATGCAAAAAAAGTCAATAATATTCATTTGTTTTTAATTATAATTTATTATATTATATAATTACCGACTTATAAGAGTCCTCGGTCGTAACAATAAAATAGTGAAGAAACCTAATAAGTGTACATCCGTACGATTCAAGCGATGACTAAGATAAAATCATCTAAAAACATTTGCTTATAAATTTATAAAAAGTTATAAGAAAGTGAACAAGTACCTATCTATACAATACCTTTAGGCAAACGCGTGTATTAAAGGATATGACATCTATAATTCATATTTTTGTTCAAATTATTATCTTTTAAGTGAATATTTATTGAAACTTAAGAGTATACAAATCATGCCTTTATCTTGCCAGAAAAAACGTTTTAAAAATTATTTTCAATTAATTCAATGTAATATAAATATGTATCAAGTAGCAATTTCCATGAAAATATTTAAGGCGTTATATTTGCACTTAATCGTCTGCTTGCTTTATCTGTGGTGCTCTGCTATCACAACAAAGTGTTAGGCGCTTGCGTAGTTGCGTAATATATAGGATCTTGGACTTCTAGAAATTTCTCGAACGACCGTTCTGTTCTTCGTTGCGTTGTTGCGTGTTCTGTCAATTTAAATTAATATCAATGATTTGGTATTTTGGCAAAATATATAATCAACTTATTATTGATAGACTATACTCAGAATTTAATGAAACTGCAACCCTTTTACGGCCGCTAGGATTGCTTGCGGCACAGCCCTTATAATCTCTCCTATTCCCAAAGCCTGCGGAATTAAGCAACTTGACCGTTTCTGCAGCCGGGAGATAAAGACCTAGAGCAAGTTAAGATAGGAAGGTAACCTGGCAGGGAGGCGGTATTATTTGTTTAGGGATTATCTCTGACCCCCGCTGATCCCAGACGTCATTAAGTCGGCGGCCGCTCGGGTTGCATACGAAGTCGCAGTGTTCGGGACTTCCCGCGCACGTAGATGCAGTTCCGAAAATTTAACTAAAATTTTGTATCGGGCAGTTAAAATGCATATTTATTAACAGATTTCTGAAAACGGAAGGCGGAAATACTATGAATGGACTATGACGTTAGCTCTCGATATAGTGGCAAGATATCTCGCCTGGTAATTAAAATATACCATTAATATTAATTAAAACAAACAGTAATATAAACCCATACGCTTTTTTCCTACGACATTATATTTTATTTTTTGAGCAAGACTATAAATTAGTATAATCTATTGAGGAATGTTTAGAAGAGTGTGTAAGTTATGGTTAAATTAAATTAATTAATTAATTTTATTTATTTAATATTCACGGAAGACCAACAGCACAATAAAGAAACATAGAAAACGTTAATAAAATAAAGATGGCCAGTTATAGGTCTCCACTTTTAGAAATATGTTAATAATGATAATAAGTTATGAAATAAACTTAAGCATGTTAAAAATAATACAAAATGAAAGAGTAAACAATTTAAACAAAAGAAAAAGAGACTTAATTAGTAGACAGAAAAGAATACTGCACTCAAAATTTTTCTTAATCTTGTGTGGCTGTGCTCGAACAAATCAATATCCAATAATCTTATCAATTTGTTGAACACATCCCCTCAAGAAATATGAATTCCGACAATAGTTGGACGACGTAAAATCGAGGTGAGAGACTGGGTTGTATCTACGAGACCTACGAGGAACATGGAATTTTAGTCTATTTAATAGTTCAGAACAGTCAACGCTGCCCCATTTTCAGTAAAAACATCAAATCACCTCTTTCCCGACGTTTGTATAATGATAGAATGTGACATTTTGAACTGACATAATCATCAGAAACGCAATTAAATTTGAAGTTGAGAAAGCGAATAAATGTTTTTTGAATTTGTTCCAAGCGATTTACATAGATCATATACTGGGGATACCATACTTGAGATGTGTACTTAAGTTTACTTCTGACAAAAGTACAGTAACGTACTTTCAATGTCTTTACACACACCAAATCTTAAAAACCCCATAAGTACATATAAATTATTGTATTTTATGACTATAACGCCATCAAGAACGGACAGCTCTTTACAACTGCGTAGGAGGGTACGAATATTGGGTAACTCAACGAATAAATGCACTTGTTCACAATAGTGGCTGAATTCACAGGATAGCTTCGAGGTTCTCGACTTGGGTTCCAGTTAAGAGGCTCAATAACTGCTGCGTACTGCTTGCTGACAAGACGACGGGTCGTAAGCAGATATCCTCTAAACGTTGAAGGTTTACTAGTGCATCCCGGGATTCCAGGCAGATCATTTGGTTTTGTTTTGTTCTCTCCTCATCCCTGTATGGCTGCAGGTTCCCGTGTGAGTGCCCAGGCTTGATTCCCTGCGAGCTACGTTATCAATTTACCAATAAGGGGAAGGTTAAAGGTTTGGACCTAAGATCACTAAGTATCTCAGAGGCGTTACAAGACTCAAACTAAGAAGAATTAAAATAAAATGCGTTCATTTATTTTATTAATTAAATAAAGTCAGATTTGACAATATATACACAATTCAAAAAGCTATGAGTGTCATGATTTACTACTACAATATAATATGACATGATTTTAACCAATAACTCTGATTATTTTTAAATTAATTAAAATCTGTATTAAATATTTAAAATATTATATTCAATAGTCAATTGAAAGCACAGGATTATATGGGAACATTTGTGAAGTGAGCATATCTGAAACGTGACCAATGTGAATAAGTCAATTTGTTTTAACAACGACAGCGTTCCAAAAATAATTAACCAGCGATAAATTATGAGAGTACCTACTGCATGTGAGAAGTTTTCTAGTTTGAAACTGAGTGAAACCAGCGAAACTACTTTGCGATAGGCACAAGTGAAGCGAATTAAAGAAGAAACTCTGTGGAATATTCTAGTAATATTCTACTAATAATTAGTGAATATAACAAAATTGGTGTAAATCAAAAAACAGTCATCCGATTAAATTCGTATTTAGTGACTTTGGTGAATAATGAATCGATAATTTATTTTAAGTATTTCATTTGCCTCCCACAGCTACGATCCCTTGACAATATTCTTACATACAACTATTACCTCCCAAGACGTGATGGTTAGGCTTTTTTCGAAACTTTTCGAAATTTTTCAAAACAGCCAAACTTGATGACGGTAAAATATTACAAAGGTCGGCAAAGAATTCTTAAAAATGCCAATTTTATTTATTTGGTAAATTTTTAAAAATACTATCATTGTAAAAAAAAACTAACAATAAAAAAAGTTTTTTGTGTTTAAAAATAAATATCCTTTGGTAAAATTATAGACAAGGTGATATTTTGATCAAGCCAAAAAAATCAATGAGTATTTTTACGCAAGCTTTTTTGTAAAATAAACTGTCTAAATAACGGCACATATTTAAAATATTTACATATTTAAAATAACATATTTATAATAAAGACACACACAATTTTTGAGCGCGCCTGTGCCGTACCTACTAACGCATCATATCAAATTACTATATTTTTATTTATGTATTTAGTAAAGTACCTACTATTTTTTTTATCTTTTGTAGAGACAACATATCTTAAATAGTGTAAAATTTATAAATATATGTATTTGAATACTGATATAAAGGAAAAATCTGAAGAGAGTTTTTACTGAATTTACCTACCCTTGACATAAGGTATTGTTTTCAAAATAACAGAAAGGAGACATATTAAATGTTAAACATTAAGCTAGCGTCCAAGAATCATTTTTCAAGAATCAAGAAGAGTAAGTACATGTTCAACTTCCGATTTCCACATCTTTTGCTTAATCTGAAATCCATGTAAGAAGATAATTTTTTTCTCTTTTCTCATAATTTTCAATGTATATTAATATTACTTCTAAATTAATGCAAAACATCTGTTTTTTATACTTATTGAAGGATATAATTGTACGCCGCAATGAGGTCCATCTGTACTAAATTAGCAAGCTCGAGTAAATTGCGACTTTGAGTAGCCTCTTTGGATATAATTTGGTTTTAGCTCCCCAAAACCCTTGGGCCCAATTTAACGGTCACGAGGCTTGGTTTGGGAGGGACGGGTGTTGAGTGGATGAAAATAGTAATTAATTACATTTACTGCCTTGTATACATTATTAAAGTAAAAATTCAAGAATTTAATGTACCATAATGCACGCATAGTTTGCAAAGAATGCGTTTATTTTAATGTGAGATATAACTAAAGCTTTGTTGAATAAGTACATATGGGATAGATTTATATATTGAGAAATATAAAATTCGTATTGATTGAAAGTATTCATTAATTTTGATAATGATAAATATACATATATATATAGTTCTAACTACTTTGGGGGTAACCCGCGTCAAATTCTGGTCGTCAGGACCAGTCGTCTGCCGACGTTTCGAACAGATCGGGCACGTCCGTTTGTACCGGAGCTTATTACCAAGTGAGGTCTGGTAAGTCAAAATCTAAATTTGGGTACTTTGGTTATTGGCCTTAATGGTTTTTGGAATTTCGTATTAAATATTGGGTGTTCCCGGCCGTTGTTGGTCTTAATGGCGTTTGGCTCCTTGTGGAACGATCCTTGTGATGCGCTTTGTGCATCAGACAAACGCTGCTAAGGCCAACAACGAATGGTCAG
>JADDOH010015629.1:0-27693 GCA_016648135.1 Agrypnia vestita
ATATGCTGGCTCTAGTTCAAGTTAAAACTGCAGTCAGGTGGTGATAATATTAACGACAGAGGCATAATATAGACTTAATTTTCCAAAACATTCTAGTAAGCTCGTCTCATTATCAGTACTATTGGGTCCATAACCCCTGATGGGTCTTAGCTTCCTCATGAGTTTTCCTCGATTCGCTCATCTTACGCCAGCTCCCGTGAGTTCTGGATCTTCAAGACAGGTATTTCTTCGGGTACAATATCTCGCCATCTTAGTTTTGACTTTCCTAATCTTCTTTATCTTATTGTTCTTGTATTCAGCAGGTATTGGCGTTTGTTGTACATTTAACTTCCACACATGACCCAATCTCCGGTCATCCAGATTTTATAAATATGTTGCGCATATTTTCTCAAACAGAGTATACAGCTCATTTTTGTATCGCCTGAGCTAAAGTCTACTGTCCAGAATCAGTCCAAAGAAACGCCTCAAAAATTTTCTTTTAAAAACGTTCTAGAAAATTCCGATATAAAAAAGTATTGTTAACTGTATTCAAATAAAGTTTATCATTTACCAAAGTATTTTACTGAAACTCTGTAGTAGCGGATACGTGACAATAATTTTAGATTTTGATTTTTTGCGAATAAACCATTGATTATGATATCGCCTTTGTATGTATGTTTACCGATGCATACATGCAAAGAACAATTTTGGGACAACTTTCTGTGAGACAGAGAAACCAGAAAGTGTGACAGAAGAAAATCCAAGGTTGCCGAGATTGTTCGAACTGTCGCAAAACTCAAAAGGGACTGTGTCAAACATGTGGCGAGGTTAACGCACGAACTTAGGGTAAATAAATCCTGGAGCGATGTGCGTGCCTGAAAAAGTAGGCAAAGAACGCAGTTACCCTGAACTGCCATGAAGAGTATCGGTGTTGCGTGTTGAAGAACAAAAATAAGAAAAGGAAATATAAATCGGCTAAGCTTTTCGTCATGTAACTTAAAATTTGGGATTATCCGAAAACGTATATTTCGAGTATGTAGTTGAAATATACATAATTCTTGTGAAAAAATGTCCTTAGGTTTTCATGGCCGTTCAGAATCTTCTGTGTATAGTTTTCTGGGATATTCTGCCGTGTATATGTGAACTGTCTGGCCATCGTTTCGGATCCCATTGCAGGGTCCATCATCAGGGCTGGTGTGTTCGGATCTCATTGCAGGTCACATCAGCCCTGACGATGGACCCTGCAATGGGATCCGAAACGTTGGCTAGAGAGGACACATATACACGGCAGAATATCCCTGAAAACTATACACAGAAGATAATTCTTGTGGTTACTGTCAGAAATATTTTTTTTTCAACATACGATGTATCAAGATTGCAAAAATTATTCGTTTGAACATGGCGAGTTCCGATAAAACCTTTCAAACCAACTTGAATATTTCCCATTTTCAATTTTTTTAAGGTAATTGAATTAATTTCAAAAGAAACCTTTGGAAAAAAATTTTGTACGCAAAAAATATAATGGCTGATATAAATTATTCGTTGTTAAAAAGTTTATTTTTAAAGATCGGAATAAGGGTTGCTAGGCGCTATTATTCATTGTAACTTTAAAAACGTTGAATTTCAAAACAAAGGAGCTGGGGGTGAGTTGGTTGGCGAGGGGCGGTGTGGGGGGTGGCAGAGAGGGGGAGGGGAAACTTGCAAGTTCCATAAATTTCCGAATTCCCGGCGGGATAAGAACAAATTTGGAAAAATTCGGAAATGTAGGAAACGAAAGTTTATACTCCTTCACTCCTGACTGGGACGACCCACGATCCTGCAGCCGAGTGGAAAATTTGATTCGCGAACTCAGAAAAATTAATTTCTCATTCTCTCCGTGCAATTCCTGCATCAGCTGAAGAGCTGTCTTAAGTTTTTATTTTTTATTTTTAAGTCTGGATTTAAAGGCTTAAGAGATGTTTTCACTGCGTCAAGGATACAGAAAGATATCAACATTTTCAAATATTTGTTTTTGTCTACACATAACTTTTTAATTATTTACCACCGTTTTATTCATGCATTATGTCTGTTAGATTAGTCTAAACATCAAATTTTAATTTTAGAATACGTTGTATCCTACTAACGAAGGGACCATTGGCCCTGAAGTATGTCACTCATGTAGAAAAGAAAAATCCAACATATGTAACTAGCTCTATTTTGTAAAAAAAATTGTATTTGTAAAAATTAAAAATTTAAAAAAAAGTCGATTACTCAATAAATTGTGATTTTATTTTGGAATTTCAACATTTTAAAATTATTAATTATAAGTTATATTATTTAGTCAAAACGAAAAAAGTATTCAGAAACCATTCTAAAATGTAAACTATTATGTGTATCTATTATTTGAAATCATACTAATTTTGAAAATGGAATGCGATCAGCTATTGTTAGATTCTAGTTACGGTTATGGATGGATATTAGAAATAAGTATTATTGTTTTTTTTTAATAATTATTGTAGAAAAAAAACAAGATAATAGGTTCATGATAGATACTCTAATAATAAAACATTATAAATGAAGATTGTCCATTATCCCAATTACATGTGTCTTCGGCACGCTCTAGTAGCATGTAGTTTTGCATTTAAGTATTTTTTACATGTACATTTATGTGTATTATATATTTAGTGTTTGAATGTAGTGCGATTAGTATTTAATAAATAATTGAGATAATGGATCTATAGGTTCAGGTCATCGTTTAGAAAATGGATGTTGTTGTAACAAAATTATTTTGCTATAGGTACTTAAATGCAACTGAAAAACTAAAATGGCAGTGGGCTGGACATATGGCTCGACAAGAGGATACTAGATGAGCACCCAGAATCCTACAGTGGAGGCCCTGGACAAAAAACTGAAGCGTCGGAAGACCTCCCAAAAAGTGGTCTGATGACATATTCCAGCAAGCAGGAAGAACCTGGATGTGAAGGGGGGGGGGAAACAGAGATGAGTGGAAGAAAATGGAAGAGGCCTACATCCAGCAGTGGAGAGAAACAGGCTAAGGAAGAAGAAGAAGGTACTTAATGAAGGTATCACCTTAATTTGTACATTGTATACAGACCAATATCTGTTTTTTAAAAATATAAAATTCGTACATGATTTCTTAAATTTTTGTTTAATAATCACCGTGTAGCCAACTATTATCTTCTAACCGTATCTGAAATTTTATTTTCGCCTCAAAAGTGCAATATAAAACAGATACATTTTTTTAAAGATAAGATCGAAAAAATTGAAAGGAAATTTGTTGCCTCAAATTATTCTAATTCGTTACCGCCACATATTGTAAGAAGGTTCCAAATCTTTTTGGAGTCATGGTACAGTATTCTTCCAAAGATAATTAAAGAGGACAACGTGTTTGTGTATAATGTATATTATTAGATTTTTTCCACACTCACTCAAGAAATTAAATTTTTCCATCGCGATATAAACTAATGGAATCATTAGACAAATTGCTTTCGTTTACGAACAATTCATATTCTATAGCTTGTAGATGTGGATATTAAAATACTGAATGGCGAAATAGCTATTTTAGAGCGGATGGTACAAAGGCAGCAAAAAACCCTCAACAGAACGCGCGCCACCGCCCTTTGTCAACGGGACCAACATAGACAAAATTTAACCTGCGATGTTTTGGGGGAAGAGCTGTACCTTTAGAATTGGCCTCTTCTCAGACAAGAGATTGTTCGGCTGATGGAGAAAAATGGAAGGCGAGGGGATTCTCGACTACGAGGCCCAGCGACGACGGTGAGGACTAAGACGAGAATCTAATTATTGTTGAGATGGTTAACCTAATGAATACTAAAAACAATATAACGGCGTCACGCAACGCAGGTTCAGTCATCCATGACCGCAAGCTCTCGAATACTATGCACGCAATGCAGAGTCAGTCATCCATCACCGCATTTTTTAGAAGATTCTAATAAATTGAATTATGCACTAAAATTACTTTGGAATCGTCTAGAACGCTCTAGAACAAATCTCTCGAAGGGATTTACCTATAAAAGGCCCCACGCAACGCGAGGTCAGGCAATTCATTCGTGACAGTAACAAGTGCGACATCTCAACGTAAGCTCAGTGTGACCAGTGATTCGGACGGTGATATTACAACACGCGGTATTAGAAGCGAACGATAAAAGTGTGACTAGACCAGTGATACCAACAGTGAATACGTAAAAGAATACCGGGGCGAGAAGTCTTTCTACGAACGAATATTGAACGTAGTTTACTAGAACATAACCAAAGTTATAAAAACAGCGTTAATAAGTGAAAATTAAGGAACAGTACAATAATAAGTGTGAAAAATATTCCGGTGACATTTGGCGACTATAAATTTAGGAATGGTATTACAATTTAACTCATGCCCAGTGACTTTCTTTAGTAATTAATTAAATTAAATTAATTTCCAGTGCGTTTCATTCACCTTATAATGCCACTTCCCGTGATAATATAACAACAAACATTAAAAAACATGATTTATTGATGACTTAATAAGCATTAAAAAAATGAAAACCTAGTGGCGAAAACGGTACTGAGTAAGCGGTGGGTCCACTTTCATTGTACGTATTACCACCCTAGATCTATTGCTCCCCGAGACAGTGACGTGGCTCGCATTTGCTTCATCTGTGGCAAAGCGGGGAAACCGTTTTAGCATTACAAAAATTCCAGTCTGAATGGCGAAAGTGTACGGCCGATACCGCAGCTCTTGCTCGCATAACGGCCCTGGGTATATTAAAGTTGTTTGCATTCTCCCACTGTGGTACCTCCCCTTTCCTAACTGATACTCTTTTCCCCTCCGATGTTCATTACTTCTGTTACGTTTACTAATTCCACCCATGATAGACTACCACATATATAAAATATTTGGAAGTTGTTTATACAGTAGTTGTGGAAGTTTAACTTGCGTACCGTGTTGCGTATGTGAGTTGTATTTTTACTACTGCCATTTGCAGTCGTAAAACTTTGTCATTCCCATTAATTAGTAAGATGTCACCATTGATAATGGATATCTATATGTTGTATACTGTGAATACGTCTGAAAAACATTTTAACTTGTAACTCCTTTTTAGAGCAGTTTTTTTCATGTATTCAGAATATTTTGAGTAAGTATTTTCAAATTTCTCAAAAAAAAACCACTGGATTTTATCCACTGGGACACATCATTAATCAAGGTTAATTAATGATGTCTCATAGATTTTTTATGTATTCAGAATGTTTTGAGTAAGTATTTTCAAAATTTTCAAAAAAAAACACTGGATTTTATCCACTGGGACACATCATTAATCAAAGTTTATTAATGATGTCTCATAGAGTATTGAAGGCTTTTTAAATATCTTTTTATTTTAATAATTATCATTTAGCTAGATTTAGATTTTTTCAGGGACACTGAAATACCATCAAGTTAAAAGTTTTTTAATTAGATTTTTTTCGCATACCTAGACTTTTATTTCAAGCGCTCATTGCAAAAAGAGTGATGATAAAAGGATATAAAAATATAATTTGTATTGAAAGAGGAAAATAGGAAATGGTTGAATGGAGCGTCAGGAGAAAAAAACCTTATCATTTGCCATGTGGAAAACCATTTTTTGTTGAAAACTAGAACCTTTCACACTTTTATTTAATGCGAGGGAATTTTAATGTCAATACAATAGACGGTGCAGTATGTGAATTTTTCTCTTCCGATAAAAATAGTAATTTCTTTCAAATGAAAATTGAATCAATACGGGTGAACCCCAATTTATATATTTATTTTTATTTTAAATAAGCTGTAACCCGTTAAAAATGACGGTACTTTTACATGCCGATTCCTAAAGAATAAGTATTTACTTATTTAAAGTCGATACCCATGAAATAGTTAAAACAAATTTTATCAAAATATGTATTTTTTTGTATATTTCCCATGCCGGCAGTTTATTGTACTAGTCTTAACCCTGACAATTGGCTAGAATATGAAATGGTTCACTTATTTGCTAAGTCCTATATGCCTGTATTTTTGACGGGTAATGCAGGCTCGGCGATAGCAACATCGCTATCGTTGCCGCCTTCGAGTTTGCTGGCCTGGAGTTCAAGCCCCATCTCCGGCCGTTAATTTTTTTTTAGCCGTGAAGTTGAACGAAATTACGAACATTACACGAAGTTACGGGGACAGATAGACGGACGTACGGGTGGACAGACGGACGGAGAGAAAACGATATTATTATGTTTGAAGTTAATTTAGTTTTATATAACATAAGACTTTATAAATTATGCCCGTAACTTGCTGGAATGAAGCTGGAATTACAACTTTAGATATCTGGAGTATGATACATAATCATAATAATCAATCAATAAAAATGATAATCAGCGTGCGGTAGTAGGTCAGGCAACTCGCAACTGTCGCCCACCAAGTTACCGAGATTTTTCACGGGTGCAACTCTGTGCTAGTGTAACAATAATCACTTGAAGTTTTTTATAACACACATTTTGCACTGTAATAGAAAGTCTTTTATTTTGATTATATTGTATTATCTTTGGTAGGTTGTCGAAGATTTCGAGTCCATTGTATGTTTTTGTTTTTCTTCTGTACTATTTATTATATTGTCGCTTCTTGTATTGTGTGAATGAAAATCCTTATTGAGTTTCATTCTTTAAATGAATTATTTGAGCATCTTAGAATTGTTTCCATATTTGGGCATATTAGAAATGTCTTATTATGAACATTATGAATATTTTAATATCTGATTCGATAACTCTAATTTTAGTTCATGATTTTCGGGGAAATCATAATTTTATGTAAACTATGTTTACTTATCAGAGTGTAGACGACGATTAATATATTTTTTAATTTGTATAAAATGTACTTGCATCCAAGTAAGTTATCATTGTAAACTGGGCATGTCTTTGCACAGAGCTTTCTACTGAGACAGGCATAGTAAAATGATACCCTACGAATATACATTAAGTAAAGCATTGAATAAATAAATAAAAACTTCATTCAACATTTTCGTTCTTCGATTGCATTTCAACATAATATGCATTTTTTTTAAATACATAAATAATATACTGAAACAAGACCAATTTGCAAGAAAATAATAATATTATAATATTGATGATCCCTACGTGTACTGCAGAATCTTCAAATACTTACTTGATTTCCGTTTTACAATCTCAAACTTTTTAAATAAAAAAAAATTGCTTCTGATTTCATTTATTTAACGTTGTCTAAAAATATAGTCGATTGGAATTATTTAGAGACCGTCGGTGTATTATTAAACTTGTATTTTTGGTTATATAGTTTCTAATTCTACCAAATAAGAATACTTTTTAAAATTTTTTTCACAAAATATTCAACAACATTCAACATATTCGGCATTAGCATTGTAAATATTAGTTTTGAATCTGTAATAAAACATGTTTTTTATTTTCATATTTTCTAGTGTAACTTTACTTTCCAATAGCTTTTGAAATATTTGATTTAATATTATTGATTGATACGGCAGTTACTTTTTAGTGCAACGTAATTATTTTTATTTAGACTAAACAATGGAATGCACACACGAAGAATTAAATTTATCACAACTTTCGAGAGTAATATATAACTAACCTAAATACAGATTTTTTTCATCATAAGATGAAAATTCACTCCACACAAAATCCAATCCTCTCGAATATTTGATTCGAAATTTGATGGAATGTGATGTTGTTTATGAGTGTTTTCTCCAAATTTAAGTTTTTTTGGATTTTAAAAACTGTTCATTATCAATCTTTTGTAAAACACGGGGTGTATAAGTTTTAGCCGTATGATTATCGAAGGAAAGGTTGGTTTTAATTATGTGGTTGGCGAATTCTGAGAAATTGTTGTTCTATAAATAACGGCGACGTTTTTTTATTCTTATTGAGAGAGACTGCCTCCTCTCGAAACTATAGTCGTGATAAATTTATTTCAACGTGTGTGCATCACAAAGTTCAATTTAGTGTAAATCAAAATATTAGGTCCTTACATATGAAATTGGCGTTTTGCCGTACTGGCAAATTTGTTCTCAAATATCTTCTCTTTGGTTAGGAATTCCAAATCCAAATTTATACAGCTATTTACTCATGTATTTGTGTTTTGAAAATTATAATTCATTTGTTTTTTCCTCAATTGTTTTTTTCTTTGCGTCACTCAGTTTACAAAATGAAAAACTTGAAATATCGCGTTATTTACGAGTACGAGTTCCACCGTGGCACCAGTGCTGCAGAAACGGCTCGAAGGATTAATGATGTGTATGGCGACGGTGCAGCAAAAGAAAACACAGTGCGTTTTTGGTTCAACGTTTTCGTTCTGGAAATTTCGACCTGCAGAACAAGCCCCGTGGACGGCCGGAGACCAAAGTTGATAATGAAGAATTGAAGGCTATTGTGGAAGCGGATCCATCGCAAACCACATTCGAGTTAGCTGCAGGCTGCGGTGTTAGTGATAAAACTGTTTTAATCCACTTGAAGCAAAGTGGTAAGGTGAAAAAGCTTGAAAGGTGGGTAACTCACGAATTGAGTGAAGCAAATCAACAAACGCGCGTTGACTGCTGCGTTGCATTACTCAACCGGCACAATAATGAAGGGATTTTAAATCGAATCATTACCTGTGATTAAAAGTGGATCCTGTACGATAATCGGAAGCGCTCATCGCAATGGCTGAACCCTGCCGAACCAGCCAAACCATGCCCCAAGCGAAAATTTACTCCAAAAAAGTTACTTGTGAGCGTTTGGTGGACTAGTGCTGGTGTCGTTCACTACAGCTTTCTTAAATCTGGCCAGACTATTACGGCAGATGTCTATTGTCAGCAACTGCAAACCATGATGGAAAAGCTAGCTGCTAAACAATCGAGGCTGGGTAATCGCTCTAGGCCACTGCTGCTTCATGATAACGCTAGACCACACACTGCACAACAGACGGCTACCAAATTAGAGGAGCTTCAATTGGAATGTCTAAGACATCCACCGTACTCTCCTGACCTTGCCCCAACAGATTACCATTTTTTTCGAAATTTGGATAACTTCTTGCAAAGGAAAAAATTCAACTCCGATGGGGCAGTCCAAACCGCCTTCAAAGATTTTATTGATTCCCGTCCGAATGGTTTTTTTAGTAAAGGGATCGATGAACTACCTATGAGATGGCAAAAGTGCATAGATAGCAATGGTACATACTTTGATTAAATAAATAAATTATAATAAAAAAAAATCGGCTTTATGTTCCTCCCTACTAAACGCCAATTTCATATGTAAGGACCTAATATTTAATTTAAGTTTATTGAATAGAAGCCATATTGTACACCTTTTATTCCTTTGTTTATGATGTAAATCGCTGTTTTCAGATTTTACATTTTTTATAAGAATTTGTACAATTTCATTAACATATGTGATGAATAATGGTTCCAAGGAACTTTTCTAATGACATGAACAACATCCGTCCAGTGTCGAGAGCAACAGCGAAATTTCATGAATAATTTTATTTGTTTTCAGCTCCAAAACTATGCAATACATTTAAAACTACTTGGAAAACGTCCACTAGTAGTAAAATAATTCTAAAATGGATCCAATATTTGATTCAATTGGGTGGTGGTCAGTCAGAAGCAACGCTATCTAATATTCCTAATTGAATTAAATACAAAACTAAAACGCCATTTCAAAAAATTAATTTATTTAATTTCTTATTTATTTATTATTTATTCTGTCATCTAAGTAAAAAAAAATGGCTATAGCAACGTAAGAAAAAAATTAGTAAATTACTCAGAGCTAATCAAGGGTGACTGACATATATTGCATCCCACATATATAAAAAAAGAAAACCTAATTTTTAATAGATTTTCTGTTTGAATTCAACATTGCTCTCCTCTCACGCAAAATATTGTACAATCTATCTGTATATATTTTAACGAAATGGCAAAGCAGATTACGTATTGAATACTTCGTATTATGTCAAAGACGACAGTGACATAGAAGCCTCTAGCACAGACTACCACATTTTCGTATTATCTACGAAATTTGAGAAACGTCTACAAACGCCTGGAACAACCCATAAGCGACGGGAACCTTCTCCGAAAACGATCATCTCGAGAGTTCGAAAATCCAGTGTTTGGTCATAAATAACGTGATTATGCCGCGGCGCGGGGAGTTTTGTTTTGACAGCCCATTCGGTGCGAAGTGAGTTGCGGAAGATGCCAACGGCTAGATGAGCCCAGGCGCGAATTAATGAGCGATAGATACCAGCGAAATGATAGGGCGAGTACTTACCGATAGTGGCGAAATGAAATAAATGAGTGTGCTTCTGTGTGCAAGAATTCAATATTCTTCGAGCGATAAAAAAAGTGTTCATAGACGAGTGATATATTGCATAGCATTAAGGCGGCACGTTCACTGCAAATGCATATGTCGGCGTTTTTTTACGAAAATGTGAGTTTTTATTATTAATTTATATCAGAATATAGTATATCTAGACTTCAATTTTTTTAAGGCTTCGATAAAACCTTTCTAATTATATAAAAGTAATAAACTGGAAATTATTTACAATAATTAATAAAATATAAGGATTAATCGACAGGCCGCGGCCAAAAATTGTTTTTAGTGTCCTAGGCGGCGCTAATTATTAATGAATATTTATGTGTACGCATGATATGTTTTTTATATATTAATAAAGAATACTTCACTATCTAGAATCCGTATTAAGGAAATTAAGAAATATTCAATTTAATAAAGTTATAATGTTTTAAATTTGCAAAAAAAAATTGCGTATTTTTTTCATTAAAACGCTTTTTATTTATATAGTGAAATGTTTTTAACAGTAGGTATATTCTATTTATTCCCATATTCTGAGGCTTAACTCAATCAATAAAAGTTAGTTATTTAATAAAAACGCCTTAATTTATATTTAAAAATAAAATTTATGTAAATAAAATATATTTGTCCATTCAATAATTAATTAATTACTAATTAATAAATCGATGATAATTTTTCAGCATTTTAATTTATCTCGCAAAGGCATGAACCATGAAAATATGTATGTATTATAATGTGGGTCTGATGATTACACATATATCATTCCTTCAAAGTCTGTTTCGACAGAGATTACACGAATCATCAATACACTTCTACCCTGTCTCCACATCCCTGTACTCTTTCCCCTTTAACAAATATTTTATCTCTTCAGTTTGTTATTTGTGGCGATTTCCGAATTTTCAGTAGAAAGTGGCCTCCGTATTATTGATTCGGAATAAAAATACACTCACTTCTAGTGTAGAGAATTTGTGATTCGGATGTTAACATGGATGCCTAGGTGACCCAAAGGTTAAGGGTTCGATCCTCGCACCGACAGCCATAAGTCAATCCTATTTTAGTAGTACAAGAAGCTTGTCCCTGTACGAATTTGACCTTAATCACGTTAGTACTTGTAAGCGCTTTTAATATCTTTTATTGCTCTATTTCGAATTGGTCATACTTTCTGAAAAATTTTCTGAAAATTTTTTTTGATAAGTAAGTTGTTAATTTTTGATATGTAACATGGCGATGTTGGAATGAAAAAATGTTCCTATTTCGAATTTATAATTTTTATTCGTCATATTCAACCTTGACATAAGGCGTCGGAAGAAAATGTCAAATTCTATAAAATAGGGTTATCTTGAATATAGATTTATAATATCTCTGGATTAATTTGATAAAAATAATATTTAACATATATTTTATTGATTTTAACAAAAAAAAGATGGTTGTAAAAGAATTTTATCCTTAAAGAAGCGATTTAATAATTCCTATTAAACAAAATATAAATAAAATCAGCTGTTCATTTACCATATATTTTTTAAATATAAGGCTGTTTTATGCGATATATATTCAAATGTATATTTAATGGTACCTACCTATCTTTTGGTTCGAAACCACTTTTTTAGTTTTTTCACACGAATTTAAGGTTTTCTCTGCGAGTACGAATAAATAAATTATTTTGAAAATTTTGATATATGACATCTTTCATGGGAAAGTGGAAAATTTTTTACCGACTCATCCAAACTGATTGCTCGAGCCGCAGACTTCTTGACAGAGTCATTAATGAGAAAATATGCTACACATCATTCGAGACTACTGTAAGACTAATTTGGTTTAACGTATAGATTAAAATACTATATTATCTCTAGTGTTACATTAAGTAACATCTAAGCTGCCTATTAACCGTATTTATATTATGGAACTCCGTTGTTACAAGAAAATAAATTATATTAAAGCGGAAAATCGAGTTAATCTGCATATCTGATTTCCTATAAGGTTCTCTTCCTGTGTTTAAAGGACGATAACTTCACAATTAGAGGGAAATATTATTTGAAATTGGGGCCCTGGAAGATGGAGACCACTATTTCTAAGGAACCTGAAGCAACGGCTTAGCCAGTTTACTGAAAAGCTTTATTGGGCCGCAATAAACGCAGTGATGATAGGCAATACGATAGTGATCACGTTTCAACCGCATTCAGTCAATTTTCATTCGCTATTCGCCAATGCCATATTTCACTTCCAAACTCAATTTTCCACCGCAATTTAAACGTCGTACTTTCATAATTAAATGACGTGTTATATATATCACTGAAATGATAGAGTTATAAATGTTCGCAATTTCTTATGCCACCTAAGCTTTTAGTTCATTAATAATAATTTTAATAATGAGCTAAAAGTAGTATAAATTAATTTAATAAAGTAATTTAACTTAATGCTATTTAATAAATTTTAACCCAGTTCATTATATTAAACTTTATAAAAGTTTCAACCGTAAATGATTTGGGTATTATTTTTGATGAAAACTTGACATTTATTCCCCACAATGACTAATAAAACACTTAAATGTCTTGGATTATCAATAGACTCTTATTCTAAAAAAACAATTAAAATTTTGTACATCACTTTAGTGAGAAGCATCCTCAAATATACGAGTAATTACACACTTTGATCATATTCCTATAACATTCACTTCTAGTTTCTGAGATTTATAAACTGTATGTTAGTTATTCCGTTTGATAATTTCACCTACAATAATTATACTTCTCGCTGCGTAAAAAATGTTATATTCTATTTTTATTTACTTAAAATAATAAAGGGGCTTGTAGCTCGCCCTAGTTTGATGAACATGATTAATTATCGTGTACCCTGCCGTCATGGCCCGAGATATCGTGCTCCATTTCATGTAGATGCTTTTCGCTTTAATTTTATGAGCGATTAATATTTACAGAGATTACATATTGTTGGAAACGAATTAAATTATATGGATTTTATTAGTATAAATAGCATTGCTGTTCTAAACACAAATTTTTAGTGAGGTACCTGTAACCCTCATTTATATCTAATATAAAATTACCTTGTTATTCTAATAATAATGTATTTTTATATTGCACTATTATTTTTGATAACTAATTTCTTCCGTATAAATGAAAAGAATTAAAACAATGCCTCATATTTATCACAGTGCATTAAGTTGGTACAATTATTTAATAATTTAATTTATTACTTAGAAAACGAAGAGAACTCGAATTTACAGAATTTGTCAGTGACAACAAACGTTGTTCTGTGGGTAAACCGAGATGATCCGGGAATGACCCTTGGAAGGTAACATCCGGTTGTATTTGAAATTAGGGTTAAAAGACCGGAAGTCTTAGAAGCCATCCAAATAGGTGGTTCGGATTTCAAAGTGCCACGACGACCCTGCTGATATTGCAAACAAAACTTCAACGTCTAGTTTGTTAAATAATTTTGAACATTAATTTTATATTAAAGTTCAGCTCTCTGAAAGGAGACTAATCTATTACATTGAATTAAAATATCAATTTAAATTACGAACAGAATATTATATAAGTTTTTTTATCGAAAATTATCTATACTTTCGCCGTAATACATCCTCATGGTTGTCATACTGCCTTCTGCTTGTTTGTGCTTAGATTTGGCTATGATTACGCATGCGATATTTGATCCATATCGCGTCATTTGCCCTTCGGCTTTTAGAGTGTAAACATTTTCGCTCTGCCAGCAGTTTGCACCTTTTTCTTCTTCTTTTTTTACCCATAATACTATTGGGTCGAGGTCCTTGCACCCCATAAAAAAGATTCCAACTTTTCCTTGGGTTTCGCTCGCCACATCAGCTCAATTTATGTGCAACCTCGCTTCGCAGCAGTCCTCCAACTGTTTTCGCCAGCTCCTCCTAGGACAATCCCTTGGTCTTCTGCCTTCTGGTCTTGCCTGGAGTATCCGTTTTGGTAGTCTATCTGCCAGCATCCACAAGATACGTCCCAGCTACCGTAACTGTGATTTCTCGATAAACGTCAATAAGGGTCCGACTTCGAGACATTATCTTATTTGAGTATTTCTGATTCTGTCCCATCTGGTAACTCCTACTATTCCTCCAAATAGGTAAACTCCAAGCAGTTTGCATCAAGCAGTAAAAATGAGCTGCCATCTGATTTTTCTGGTCAGAAGATGTGAAAGAATGTGAAGTGTGTGAAATTCATCGAAGACTTTTATCAAAATACCAAGAGAGTGCCTTACCTCGTTATTTTTTTTTGCAGATCGAGAAGTTCAAAAGTGGCGCAACGAGCGCGATGAACGAGTGAGCAGAACGATCGTCAGCCTCTATCACCGACAACAAAATTTAGCAAGCTCGAGAGTTGGTTTTAGCGTACAGGCAAGTTACCTCTGTAGATTAAGAGCCAACGACCGTCAGACTTACGTTACAGTATCTATCAAACCTGAAATATTGTCTATAGATAGGAACTACAGTAGGTAAGAAGATTTGGATATTACGACATTTGATTTAGGGGGATTTTGGCAGATAAACACGTAAAACAAAATAGATCTGGATCAAACTTATTGCATGTGAAATTTCAATAACAAACCCGATTTTTTTATATTTTTAACGAGACAGAATTATACACTCATATTAATGATTGTCAGATGCTTTGAAGCTCTATAAATAGTCATGTAATTTACTAAATCTGAATTTTATTTATTTTATTTGGGCCAAAAATTTATCTATATTATCTGATATTATATTAGGTCCTTACATATGAAATTGACGTTTAGTATGGGAGGAACATAAAGCCGATTTTTTTTATTATAATATATTTATTTAATCAAAGTATGTACCATTGCTATCTATGCACTTTTGCCATCTCATAGGCAGTTCATCGATCCCTTTACTAAAAAAACCATTCGGACGGGAATCAATAAAATCTTTGAAGGCGCTTTGGACTGCCCCATCGGAGTTGAATTTTTTCCTTTGCAAGAAGTTATCCAAATTTCGAAAAAAATGGTAATCTGTTGGGGCAAGGTCCGGAGAGTACGGTGGATGTCTTAGACATTCCAATTGAAGCTCCTCTAATTTGGTAGCCGTCTGTTGTGCAGTGTGTGGTCTAGCGTTATCATGAAGCAGCAGTGGCCTAGAGCGATTAACCAGCCTCGGTTGTTTAGCAGCTAGCTTTTCCATCATGGTTTGCAGTTGCTGACAATAGACATCTGCCGTAATCGTCTGGCCAGATTTAAGAAAGCTGTAGTGAACGACACCAGCACTAGTCCACCAAACGCTCACAAGTAACTTTTTTGGAGTCAATTTTCGCTTGGGGCATGGTTTGGCTGGTTCGGCAGGGTTCAGCCATTGCGATGAGCGCTTCCGATTATCGTACAGGATCCACTTTTCATCACAGGTAATGATTCGATTTAAAATCCCTTCATTATTGTGCCGGTTGAGTAATGCAACGCAGCAGTCAACGCGCGTTTGTTGATTTGCTTCACTCAATTCGTGAGGTACCCACCTTTCAAGCTTTTTCACCTTACCAATTTGCTTCAAGTGGATTAAAACAGTTTTATCACTAACACCGCAGCCTGCAGCTAACTCGGATGTGGTTTGCGATGGATCCGCTTCCACAATAGCCTTCAATTCTTCATTATCAACTTTGGTCTCCGGCCGTCCACGGGGCTTGTTCTGCAGGTCGAAATTTCCAGAACGAAAACGTTGGAACCAAAAACGCACTGTGTTTTCTTTTGCGGCACCGTCGCCATACACATCATTAATCCTTCGAGCCGTTTCTGCAGCACTGGTGCCACGGTGGAACTCGTACTCGTAAATAACGCGATATTTCAAGTTTTTCATTTTGTAAACTGAGTGGCGCAAAGAAAAAAACAATTGAGGAAAAAACAAATGAATTATAATTTTCAGAACACAAATACATGAGTAAATAGCTGTATAAATTTGGATTTGGAATTCCTAACCAAAGAGAAGATATTTGAGATCAAATTTGCCAGTACGGCAAAACCTCAATTTCATATGTAAGGACCTAATATTTTAACGTTTCTATCTATCATATCATATCATATATCGGTATCTATCAAAATCCCCCAAAATCAAATGTCACAATATCCAAATCTTTCTACCTACTACAGTGTACACAAATAAACTATTCCAGGTTTGATACTGTGGGGAATCGCAGCCCAAAGCGGACACTAACGATATCTCTGGGCGAGTAGTCGCACCAGCCGCCGCGAGGGAAGCCGACTTATCCGGAACGCAGAACACGCGAGAGATACGAGGCCAATCCGCAGGACCAACGATTGAGGATCGGGGCCTTGGGACCACCGTTCTCATTTCACCAGCCGGACCAGGACCTCTCCTACCAGCCCAGCGACCGTAGAATCCGGGAGTGTATTTGAACTGAATTATAGTACTGACGCGCGTATGATTTTTAACATTAGACCGCGTTAAATTAATTACTAATCCATTCCATCACCTTTGTAGCGTATTGAATACACCGCAATTATTCTAAGTGTTCAAGAACCAAATAAGTACATTTGGATTACTTAAACACGACAAAATAAATCGAGTTTTTCTCTCTATGTAAGGCCGGTCGCAATTTGGATACGAATTATTACGTACGTATTCGTACGATTATTTCGTACGTATTGAGCGCGCACATTGATTGCGTCTTGCGTTGGTCACGATCAGTTACTTTTCGCATTAATCCAATAACGTTTGTGCCAAATGAATAACCTGTATCTTCTAGAAAACTCTCTTCTTACTCGTTGGCGTCGTCGGCATTGTAGAACCAAATAGGTGAACGAAATGTAATATACTAGAAGGGATGAATTTGATCAATTCTATCATATTATGGCAGACTTAAATAATGAGAAATTTCATGACTATCTAATAGAATCACAAATGCTGGTGAGAATCGAAGTGCAACGAGAGCTCATAACATCGGAGAAATATTTAAAAGTTTTTTTGTTCGAAGTACATAATTATACTTCACCTTCATTAAACCAAATTATTTACAGGTATTTTTAGTTCTTTAGAGTTTTTCTGCCATGATCTGGGCTTATGGTCACGCAGTTGGATCACTTTGGTCCCACAAATATTTGTGGTCACGTATAAAACTGACAAATTTTTCAATATCCATCGTAAGAAATCGAAAAAATTTCCGAACAAATCCGTATCGTGTCGGACGTCGCATCTATACGTGCGTACACGCACTACTAAATCGTGTGCGATGTTCAATACTACTTCGAAGGTCAGGAATGTACTTGCGTATTCGTATTCGTACGTATACGTACTACTCATTTTCGTACGAAAACGCATCCAGTGTGCGGCCGGCGTTACATTTTCTTACTGTACTTACCCTGCTACTTCACGTAATATGAAGCATTTGAGGCGCAATAAAAAATTTAAACTTTTTCTATTTCCAACTTTTTGCAAATGACAAAATAAATTGGTCGATCTATCGTTTTGTTGAAAAAAGGGTTTTTTATAAATCATTAATTGGAATATTGGCGTAACTTGAATTGAAAATCGCGTCACAACACAAATTACCTAAACATAGCTTACTTTACAACAGGGGATTCGTAAAGTTCTCCGAATAACAAAAGCAGCCGAGAAGCTGATATTGTTCGTCACGATCTCAATGCTGCATTTTATGATCCTGCACATTAAGAATTAAAAACTATAAAAATTTAAATAATTAAAAATTTGTAAATAATTAAATAATATTTAAAAAAATATTTTTATTTAAATTTAAATTTTTTTAAAATTTAAATTTAATCTTTGTACTACATACATAATATATGAATTACTGACAACTACTAAAGTTTCGAGCGGAGCGTCCCTCTCATCATTATTGATAATAATTAACTTAAATATAAAATTTTATCCATCTGTTCGGATAGTTCAGAGAGCTGCGTGGTATGAAGGTTTTTATGTTATTAATGGAAAGAAGTCAAGGATCGAAGAAGTGGTTTGAAATGTGATTATTATTATTATTAATTAATTTATTTATTTATTTTACATAAAATTTGTTTTGTTACATTTTTTTTCTATTCTGTGAAAACTATATGGACACATTAATTTTATCGTTGTACCTTTCCAAAAAGAAAATAACTCTTGCTTGGAGAGGGATTTATAAGTTAGTGTCTTTTCTGAATTAATTTTTTTATGATTTTATATGGTAATTTCAAAATGGTTTAAAAAAACTCGGATTCTCATAAATAATCATTTTTATGAGAAACCGAGTTGAGTTGTTTTAATGTGTAACTGTCGAAAGAATAGTTGGTATTAATTATGTGGTCAGCGAATTCCAATTTTTTGTTATTTTTCAGGCAACAGCGATGTTCTTTAATCGTTGTATTTATGTTTCTCGCTTATTTAAGTCCTCAAGTATTAAAGTCCTTTCAAAACCATAGTAATAATAAATAACTTAAATATTGTGTGTGAAGTATTAAGTTTAAATAAAAATTATACATAATATAGGACCTCACACTAGGACCACCTTGAGGGTCATTAATGACCTGTTGACGGTCGGTTTGTTAAAAAATAAATATAAAATAAAGTAAAATAAAATATTGAAATATTGTACCACGAAGTAATTACCAAATTATTCAATGAAAACTATTATTTTGTTTTAACACCACTTTATATAAACAAATAGTTTCGACTCAGGCTTGAACCTTCATAATGTTTACGCTTATGCTAATTTTTAAAGCAACGTTTTTACGTAAAAGACGCATCAAGGACGCTTTACAGAAGTGAAATGTTGAAGAAGTGAGTTTTTAGACTATTCTTGAAAGATCCTTGATTTTCCATGGATCGCAACATTTTGTATAAATATATTCAAGTTAAAAACAGAATAGCAACAGATGCAAAAAACTTTTGGAGGGAGAGAGATAACAGATACAGATGTATTGATAATACTGACGTCACCTACAAACACAAAATTATCTTTGGTTTTACGTTAGCGGTTGTAAAAGCGATTACCACACATTTATTTTTGAAAATTTTAATGTTTTAAATAACCCAGAGTCTTCTAGCTCTGTCACAGTAACAATCTCAATGGTTATTTGATAGTTACATCCCTTTATAGCTTACCCATGGTAACAATAAAATAAGATATATAACATAAACGATACGTAAAAACAAACAATTTTCCGCAGTTTCGCATAAAAGGGACGTTGTCGCCTTGAATATTACAAGTTTCACATAGTCTTGTGCGTAAAACAGATCGTGATATTTAGTTAAGTTACGCTCGTGTGAACCTTAATTTTCAAAGTTGCGTAATCCAGAAAGTCCTCAAACTTTCCTTACAGCGAGGGTCTACGAGATCGAAAACTGTGTCACATGTTCGTGGATCCGAGAAGCCCAGAGCTGTACGGTGTTTTATTTGATTTTTTCAAATGGATGGATGAAACTGTGCTATTACATTATTTTTATCATCATCACTCTAGGCTCTACAACCCCTGCTGGGTCTTGGCCTCCTCAAGGGTTTTCCTCCATTCATCTCGGTCATCCAGTTCTCTCTCCAGTTCTGGATCTCTAAGGCAGATATGTCCTTGAGAGTTTTGGTCTTCCTAAGCTTCTTTGCCCTATTGATCTTGAATTCAGAAGGAATTTCGGTATCCGTTGTTTTGTCATCCTTTTCTCTTTGGAGTCTTCCCAAATTTATATATTTTTAATGCTTAGCTCAAAATGTCCTTAGGTTTTCACGGCCGTTCAGAATCTTCTGTGTATAGTTTTCTGGGATATTCTGCCGTGTGTGTGTGACCTCTCTGGCCAACGTTTCGGATCCCATTGCAGGGTCCATCATCAGGGCTGATGTGATGAGTGAGTGTTGAAGTGTAGGTTAAGTATTACCTTGCAATACCGTACCGAAGTCAGGGTGTCTCCAAGTTTGTATTATGTTAAATACTGGATTGCAGTACCGTGTCGAAAGCAAGGTGTGTGTCTTCTTGTAGTGTTTTATATATCTACTAACGGATGTCGGACTGTGCGGATCGTCTATTTGATTTATCCTGCAGCGCCGGATACCACGATGTTCTTAACTTAAGACCGTCATCCCTATTAATGTTTACCGGGTGCTTGTATATTTCGATTGCTTCTTTGACCAGTCGCGTGTGGTGACTTTTGGGCTTTCCTAAGATTTTTGGCTCAAATGAAAAATGGTGGCCCGTATCTAGAAAATGCTCAGCCAATACCGATTTTTCTGGGTGACCGAGTTTGCATGCTCTTTTATGCTCATCCACCCTCTTTGAAATCGTGCGTGCTGTTTGTCCCACATACACTTTGTCGCAATTTTGACAATCGAGCCTATAAACACCGTCGGTCTCAAGGGGATCCCGATCCTTCGCTGGTCTTAAGAGGTCCTTAACCTTGTTGTTTGTGCCGAACACTGTCTTAATATTCTGTTTCTTGAGCGCTTTGGCAATCCTGTCTGTTACATTATGGATATAAGGCAAGAAAGCAATCCCTTTGATCTCAGCTTCTGTGTTTTTCTCGGAGCTGTTAGATTTGGCTCTTATGATGTGCCGTATCTGCCGTCTTTGGTATCCATTGCTTTCTAGCGCGTCGCTCAGTGTACGGATCTCCTCCTGCAGATGTTCTTCTTGGCATATTCGTTTAGCTCTCGTAGCTAAGGTATTAATTAGACCTCTCTTCTGCGCTGGGTGGTGGTGGGAATCTGCATGCAAGTAGCGGTTCGTATGGGTCGGTTTCCTGTAGACCCTGTGCCCGAGACTACCATCTGTGTTCCTTTTCACTTCTACATCCAGAAATGGTAGTTTATTTTCTTTTTCTATCTCCATGGTGAATTTTAATTTCTTGTGCAGCGTGTTGAGGTGTTCGAGAAAGTCCTGTAATTTTTCTTTCCCGTGAGGCCAGATTGCAAACACGTCATCAACATACCTCCACCAAACCTTGGGGATCAAAGTTGCTGTGTCAAGAGCCGTTTCTTCGAATTTCTCCATTACGAAGTTTGCAATTACTGGGGAAAGTGGGTTTCCCATTGCTACACCTTCCACTTGTTGGAAAAGTTCACCCTGAAATGAAAAGTATCCACTTGTTAGGCAGTGTCGAAAAAGTGCGCACATGTCTTCCTCATAGACTTCTTCCAAAAGACTCATAGCATCGTCCACAGGCACATTTGTGAAGAGAGATATAACGTCAAAACTGACTAGTATATCATCACTTTCTATCTTCACGTTTTTCAGCATTTTAACAAAATGTGCGGAGTCCTTCACCCACGAAGATGTCTTCCCGGTCTGCATCTGTAAGAGACTGGCCAAGTGTTGCGACAACTTATATGTCGGCGCTCCTATTGCGCTCACAATCGGTCTTAACGGAACTCCATCCTTGTGAATCTTAGGCAGTCCGTACATCGCTGGTGTTTTGGACGCTTGCATAAACAATCTGTAGTGTAATTCGACCGGAATGCTCGAGGCTTTAACCAGCTCTCTAGTTTTTCGGTCAATTTTATTTGTTGGATTCTTCTTAATCCTTTTGTATGTGCTGCTGTCCAATAATACACGCATCTTCGCTGTGTAGTCCCTTTGGTTAAGAATTACAGTCGCGTTCCCTTTATCTGCTGGAAGAACCAGGATATCATCGTTCGTGCGAAGGCTTTTCAATGCAGCACGTTCTTCTCTGGTTATATTGGGACGTGGCGGTTTAGCTTTTCTTAATATAACGCACGTGTCCTGTCGAATTTCCTCCGCAATGGCCACCGGAATCTTCCGCAAAGACGCTTCTACGCCACAAATAATATCGTCTACTGGGATTACTCTTGGTGCTATGGCGAAGTTTAGACCTTTTGCCAATACAGATATTGTCGCCTTGTCCAATGGATGTCCCGATAGGTTCTTCACTTCAATATAAATAAAATTGACCGAAAAACTAGAGAGCTGGTTAAAGCCTCGAGCATTCCGGTCGAATTACACTACAGATTGTTTATGCAAGCGTCCAAAACACCAGCGATGTACGGACTGCCTAAGATTCACAAGGATGGAGTTCCGTTAAGACCGATTGTGAGCGCAATAGGAGCGCCGACATATAAGTTGTCGCAACACTTGGCCAGTCTCTTACAGATGCAGACCGGGAAGACATCTTCGTGGGTGAAGGACTCCGCACATTTTGTTAAAATGCTGAAAAACGTGAAGATAGAAAGTGATGATATACTAGTCAGTTTTGACGTTATATCTCTCTTCACAAATGTGCCTGTGGACGATGCTATGAGTCTTTTGGAAGAAGTCTATGAGGAAGACATGTGCGCACTTTTTCGACACTGCCTAACAAGTGGATACTTTTCATTTCAGGGTGAACTTTTCCAACAAGTGGAAGGTGTAGCAATGGGAAACCCACTTTCCCCAGTAATTGCAAACTTCGTAATGGAGAAATTCGAAGAAACGGCTCTAGACACAGCAACTTTGATCCCCAAGGTTTGGTGGAGGTATGTTGATGACGTGTTTGCAATCTGGCCTCACGGGAAAGAAAAATTACAGGACTTTCTCGAACACCTCAACACGATGCACAAGAAATTAAAATTCACCATGGAGATAGAAAAAGAAAATAAACTACCATTTCTGGATGTAGAAGTGAAAAGGAACACAGATGGTAGTCTCGGGCACAGGGTCTACAGGAAACCGACCCATACGAACCGCTACTTGCATGCAGATTCCCACCACCACCCAGCGCAGAAGAGAGGTCTAATTAATACCTTAGCTACGAGAGCTAAACGAATATGCCAAGAAGAACATCTGCAGGAGGAGATCCGTACACTGAGCGACGCGCTAGAAAGCAATGGATACCAAAGACGGCAGATACGGCACATCATAAGAGCCAAATCTAACAGCTCCGAGAAAAACACAGAAGCTGAGATCAAAGGGATTGCTTTCTTGCCTTATATCCATAATGTAACAGACAGGATTGCCAAAGCGCTCAAGAAACAGAATATTAAGACAGTGTTCGGCACAAACAACAAGGTTAAGGACCTCTTAAGACCAGCGAAGGATCGGGATCCCCTTGAGACCGACGGTGTTTATAGGCTCGATTGTCAAAATTGCGACAAAGTGTATGTGGGACAAACAGCACGCACGATTTCAAAGAGGGTTGATGAGCATAAAAGAGCATGCAAACTCGGTCACCCAGAAAAATCGGCATTGGCTGAGCACTTTCTAGATACGGGCCACCATTTTTCATTTGAGCCAAAAATCTTAGGAAAGCCCAAAAGTCACCACACGCGCCTGGTCAAAGAAGCAATCGAAATATACAAGCACCCGGTAAACATTAATAGGGATGACGGTCTTAAGTTAAGAACATCGTGGTATCCGGCGCTGCAGGATAAATCAAATAGACGATCCGCACAGTCCGACATCCGTTAGTAGATATATAAAACACTACAAGAAGACACACACCTTGCTTTCGACACGGTACTGCAATCCAGTATTTAACATAATACAAACTTGGAGACACCCTGACTTCGGTACGGTATTGCAAGGTAATACTTAACCTACACTTCAACACTCACTCATCACATCAGCCCTGATGATGGACCCTGCAATGGGATCCGAAACGTTGGCCAGAGAGGTCACACACACACGGCAGAATATCCCAGAAAACTATACACAGAATGCTTAGCTCTTTCAACAAAATAAAGAGCTCATCGTTGTCGCGCCCGCGCCAAAGTCCATAATCACATCTGCGCACTGGTCTGATGAGCGTTTTGTACACTAATGGTTATTTGTTCTGAAAACTAGTCAGGTTTTTATACATGATTTTGGAGACGGCAAAAACTTAGTTCGAACACATTTCCGTAATTTACACTGATTCAAAACGCACTGAAATATTTAGTCGTCTGTGGAGCACTTTATTTCTGTAGATTTCACAAGCTGTTAAAAATATGCCTGTTTTACCGCGATGCCGCCACTGTTTATATAGAGTCCTCAATTTCTGTGATTTTCTTTGTATACTCGCGTATTTTACAGACTTCCAAGGTCTTGATACAAACGACAAGAGACTCAAAAATGTTAAATTTTTCTCTTTAGAAGAAAGAAAAATTACAGATGTAATTACTCTCTAGAAAATAATTAATAACAAACTAGACATCCCCTCAATACTGTCAGAAATATACATAATTATATTTCACACTTTTTGCAAGTTTTATGACACCAATCTAAGCTATTTCTCTGCTCCACCTAGAATGATCAATCACCTTAACGAGATATCATCCAGAGACGGCAACCTTGATATACTCTTAATGAAACAGGCTCAGTTCAAAAAGGAAATATTGATTAACCTGGTTGAAGGTCGCTAGAGCGCATAAAACATGCTCATCATAGACAAAATTATATACCACTACTCGTAGACACACGGTGTTGGACTTGGAATCCGCGCAATCGTCGTAAAATTCATTCTATATTATATTTATTGGCTTGTGACCGTCTTTATTTTGTTCTGAATATTATTTAAATTTTATTTTATCATTTTTTAAATTATTTTTTTTATTTTTCTTAATAATTTAGTTCCACACATAATGTTGTGTGGGCTAATACATGATGTCACTTGGACATGTTGCATTCCACCTAATCATTTAAAAGTTTTTATAACATAATTTTTGCACTTCAGTTTAAACCTCCTTATATTCTCCATGTTTTGAATTTCTTTTGGCAGGCTATCGAAGATATTTATACTTTTATACATCATTCAATTTTGTGAGGTTTTTTCTTTTTCTTTGGTAGTATTATGTTGTCGCTTCCTCTTGTATTGTAGAAATGCAAATCTTTATTCATCTTCATCCTGTCATCAAAGTATTTGGGTACTAATCCATGTTTAATTTTAAATATTTGGACCATTACATTATATGATATATGGTAGTCTTATGTTGTCGCTTCCTCTTGTATTGTAGGAATGAAAATCTTTATTCATCTTCATCCTGTCATCAAATTATTTGGATACTATTCTATGTTTAATTTTGAATATTTCGACCATTACCTTATATATTATTCTTTGATTTACAGTTTCTAGTCCTAGGGCATTCAACATTTTTGTTATTTTAGTTCTCCTATTACACCTAAGTATTATGCGCATCGCTCTGTTAAGACATTATTTATTATTAATTTGTGATAAAAAGTTTTTCGTTTTATTTTTTATTTAATTAAGTTTCATAAAATATTTATTTGGTTTGTTTGTTGAAAATAAAAATAAAATAAATTTGAATAAACATATATTTTTTAATGTGATTCAATCCGTCAGATTTCCTTGATTATGTTATATTATTTAAAATTTCTTTTTTCAAATGCTCGTGAATTTAACCACCTTCGCACCTGAATTTACTAATATATTTACCAAACCCTCTAAATTGCACTCCAACCTTATTTCAAAATCCATTTCACTCCTTATTCTAGTCGAAATTTACACGTGTCTTTAAATTAACGTCGAAATCCAATATTCCATCTGAATTTAAAATATCTCTGAGGAAGTTTCTTGAAGACGTGCGTGAGGGAAGAAAATGTGTGTCAGTCTAATTTTTTCTGCCTCTGCCTATTTATTCCCGTCACCAATAAAGTATAAGTGATGGAGAATCCTCGCAATAACATGAGCGTTCATTGTAAAATCAGACGCAATAAAATACAACAAAAGACGAAACACACCGTTTCTTGTTTAAACTCCTTTTCTTTTAACTCGTAGCGTCTGTGGTTTGTTGTCTACCGGAATTTAACCTGATCTTTTCCCGTGATCCAATCGAGCTGAAACTTTGCAGGCAGACTCGTGGCGACGATAAAAATGAAATTAATAATTATAGTATAATTTTGGATTTAAATTTAATTAAATATATATTTTTTGAATAATTATAGTATAATTTTGGATTTTTCGAAATTTTAATGGTTTTTTCAAATCGGAATCAATACAAATGAATAATGACCCCGACGCGTGTAGTAGGCACAAAACATGATTCAATGAGAAAGGGAGAAAAAGAGAGAAAGAGAGAAAAAAAGAAAGAGAAAATTCAAAGAGAAAAAAACTTGGTTTTTATGGGTCACTTTTTTCATCTTTTCCTTCTTATACCCTAGCCGCTCAACAGACGTTGAGTTTTCTCACTTTATTTACTCTGGCTCGGAATAGCTCTTAGAATAACAGAAGCTAGACCAGTCTAAGGTTTTTCAGTCATGATGCTCTGCTCTTTCCAGGGCCCTGACTTCCGGCAATCTTTCCCTGTATTATGAGGTGCAGGACACTGCAAGATCTCGTACTTTGCCGGATATCCATAACATGTCCGAGATACTTAAAATTTCGGATTTTTGTTGTTTTAATTACTTATTTTTCTTTATTCATCCGAATCATAAAATCTTCATACTTAACTCTGCCCATCCAGCTTGTATTGAGTATTCTTCTGTAGATCCACACCTCGAGTACCTCGAGAAGTTGCCTTATCAATTCATCGGTAAGTGTCCGTATTTTCCATAAATCCGTAAAATAATATTGAAAATATGCAACCTTCTTCACCAACCATTTTATTTAATTTTGAAAATGCACCTTTATCTTTTTAGTAATAAGTAAAAAATGATAATAAATCTTCAGGGTTTTTATTTATTCGTTCCTTTATATAATATTATTTTATTATATAAATACTTCTTCTAATGTTTTGTACAATATCCTATTACTTTTCAGAATAATAATTAATATGATTATAATTAAAACAATTAACTTTGTTTCAACCACTAATTTTATTTTTAAAAACTCAACACGTTTCTAGAACAAAGGTCCCTTCTTCTAAGTATAGTCAGTGTCCTTTGTATCTTCCGAAAAAAGGGGCCTTTGGTCTCGAAATATGTTGAGTGTTTAACAATAAAATTAGGGGTTGAAACAAAGTTAATTATTTTAAGAAATTTAAGAAAAAATTAAATACTATGTTTTAAACCACTTAATTGCTATACATTTGTCAACTAGTTTCGGTTGGACTCAACCTTCTTCAGGACAATTACAATATAGACTAATCTAGGTACAGAAATTTATATTTATTTATTATTTGACTATTATTATTGATAGCTTTATTAATAATAATAGTCAAATAATAAATAAACAAATAAATTTATCTAATAGTCCGATTTTAAAGTTGTTCCCTCTATCTTCAGTTAACTCCTCCCATTCCCTCCCCCCCACCTAGTTGACACTCGGTCCCTCTCTCTTTTTCTTTCCTCCTTTATAAATTTCTGTACCTAGATTAGTCTATATTGTAATTGTCCTGAAGAAGGTTGAGTCCAACCGAAACTAGTTGACAAATATATAGCAATTAAGTGGTTTAAAACATTTAATTTTTTCTTAAATTTCTTATAATGTCAAGCCACAAAGTGTTTTCTTGCTTTGAAAAGTTAATTATTTTAATTATAATCATATAAGGT